>SSHR01000342.1:0-67444 GCA_006518225.1 Fusarium neocosmosporiellum | reverse complement strand
AATCTCTTCTGGCTACACTCAATGTTGCACACTCTCAACCTCCGAGAATGAGGGCATCGCCTAACGCGGCGATTTAAGCAGCGCACAGCCCCTTAAGCGGGCTGCTCTGACCAATCAGAGCGCGCTATTGTTCAACAGCATGACATATGGACGAGCTCTTACCCTACATGACCTGCGGGAAGTGAGCTTTCTTTGCGGAAGCAGTGCCCAGTAGTATAATAGAGCGTGTAATAAAATTGACTCATTGCATGTCGGAAACCGGGCTTTGCTAGTCGTGTTGCTGACTACAGGAGCGGGTTGAGCAAGAAAACTCTGCTTCTGGTTGGGTGTGTCATCGGAGAATGCTGAGAGCCTACGCACGGCCATAACGTCTGGGATCGGTGACACAAGAGCCCTCGTCCCTGCCTATCCCTTGAAATGGCATATGGATCTCTTATTAACTGCATCTCAGATCTGCCGACCCCCCATGTCATAGATTTCAACTCATCAAGTTTGTGGACTGACACTTAGACATACCCTTGCTTGACGGCCATTTAGTTTATAATTTCATCGCTCGTCTCATTGAAATAACAAAGAACATCTTGGTGGATTACATCTGAACTAAGGACAGCGATAGCGGTGCTTCTTATCCGCTGGATATCTTTGAAACCTGTCACCCCTGCCGTGGAATTAAACAAGACACCCATGGTCCCTTTTGAATATTGCCGTACCCTACTGGAAAAAATTTTATATAAAAAAAACATCAAACTGCTCAAGTGCCTCTGGGATGCACTGGTTCTGAATAGTCCGGACCCGAGTCCTTGTCGGATATAGTTGCTTGATCATACTTGATGTTGACCTATTTGACGTGAGTATATGAACATGACGAGAGAGAGTCACCGAGCACTGACAGCTGTTGTTCTAATGATTCCGTTGTATGTCATGATCTCCTCTTCGCTGCCATTGGGTGAGTGGCCACGGATCTCGGTATGCGTCTTGCTCATATGCATATCCTTGAGAGGGAATGATGCAGTGGTGGACTTGTTCCCTTGGCGTAATCCGGTGCCAGTTCCGTATCTGCTACCGGGGGTGTTATAATTGCCAGTATCCTTGCTGCTGTTGTTGGAGAAGAGGCCAGGGAACATCCTGCGGAACAGAGGTCGCAGGGCTGGGCCGCAGCAGGCTATGATGGCCAGGTTGACCTCGATGCTGCTGAGGGTGTCGCCGAGTGTGTCTCTCGAGTCGTAGCCCTTGACGTAGAACTTCTTACGCAGCTCATGGACACGGACGATGGCGACAATACTGACCCTAAGAGACGGACAAGTTTAGACGCATTGAATAATGACGGGCGCGAGGGGGACACTTACACTCCACCCATGAGGAAGACGACGATCAAGCCAACCTTGGCAGCAATGCGCATCTTGAGGCCGAGGAAAATCCAAAAGGGGATCAAGAGGACAAGGAAATCTGTAATAATCGTGATAATAGCCGTCGCGATGTAGAACAGGGGACCATCGATCTGGCGCTGCTTTGGCACAGATAGGTCCCAATATGCATTAATCGGAATAGTCTGGAAAATAACGGTGATGAAGACGGCGATCATCATGGCGATATTGAAGACGTTAAGGGCATAAATTGAGAGTCGGATGCTTCGACGGTGACCTCCTAGTCGCAGCAGGAAGATGAGGACGGACGATTTGACGAGGGCGAGGATCGGGTTGTAGAGGACCTGCATGATCCAGTTCCAGAACAGCATCGGCTCGACATCATACGTTGGGGGGAGATCGGCTGTCTTGAAGCCAATGTAGTCGTATTTGAGGACTGGGCATGGTTAACATGTATGGCCATTGACGATGACATGGGATGATGATCGACTGACACATGTAGTAGGGCGCGGTCAGTGCAACAGAGAAGGCCTGTAATGTGGAGAGGGGATCGTCAGCCTCAGAGAGATCTACAGATCAGCGATGTTCGGGCAGATCCCTTACCATGGCGGCGGTAGCTAGCCAATCGTCTAAAAAAAAAAAAAGTCTGATGTTAGCAGAGTTGCAATCAACTTGAATGACAGGTTTCGAATATGGTGATGCATACCCATTCCCAACTGCTTGGTACTGAACCTCGAGTACATGCGGAACCCCCAGGTGAGCAGGGCTAGACTCATGGCGAGGAAGATGATGGCGATTGCGCCCTGCTGCATCGGCGTCGTGCCCAGCTCGCCGACGGGCACGTAGCCGCGCGTCTGCAGATCTTCTGCAGCTGCGCTGCCGCCACCAACAGCAGCGGCGGAGTCGACGTTGACGGCTACCATGCTGTCGGGATTTTGCTTGCTTCTGCGGGTAAAAAAAAAGAAGGGATGAAAAAAATGGAAGTGCTTCTGGAAGAACAAGGTTTGGATTGGGGGGGGAGTGGGCGAGTTCAAGAGGACCTGGCAACCAACACGCAAAAGAACCATCGGCCGAAGAGTAGGGGGCGTCCCTCTCTCTCACTCTTTCTCTTCTCTCCGTTTCACGTCACATACGAACGGCCGCCAGTTTAGTTGGTTGACTCAATGGGTAACATACAAGCACTTAAGACACATGCTAGAGCTGCATGGTCAATTTTATTCTACCAGTGTCTAGAAGGCGAAAAGATGGTATTTCAGCTGGCTGCCGCGGTTAGTTGACTCTTGTGCACCTGCTTGGGACTAAAATATGCTAGCCAAAAGTAAAAACATGATAGTCTTGACGACGGCTTTCCCAGCCCGTCACTCGGTGGCTGCCCGTGGCGTCTCCCTCTCCCCCTCCTCCCCCTCCTTCTTCAGTCCTGGGCGCCGGCATTAGCATTAGCATTTAGCATTAGCATTAGCATTAATAATTAGCATTGCCACTGGGAAGAAAGCTGAAAAACTGCGCGCTTTGCGGAAACCCAACTCGGCGCTAAGATCTGGGGCCTGGATGAGGAGGTTGTTGGCTCTGACGGTAGGTTGCTAATGCGGCACTAGCTCAGGGGAGAGGGAAGCTGGGGGGAATCGGGTTGCGACCTTGTCATGCACCTTCAAGGATCAGCACCTGCCTGTCGAGGACTTTTAAAGAGATAGATGTCTGCGTGAATTTCTAGCGGGTCGGGACCACACAAGCCTGGGGGTTGCCGAGGGGGATCTCGTTGGGCAGGGGTACGTCGAGATGCTGGATTGAACAGGGTCACGTCGAGTCCGATAGAGCAGAGCTTTGTGATGGTGTGAATTTTGACATGTCAGCTATAGATTTGACCGTGGCTTTCTGCCTCGGCGTCACAGATGGGGAAATCCGTTCAGCATGACAATCAGCCAGAGGCGCTGCTGACACACTGACACCCCGTGGACTGGACCCTTTTTAGCGCAAAACGGGGGCTTCAGCCTGGTCCCGGCCAAGAGGGCGGGGAGGCAGTCCGGTCGCCATCTAGACTAGAATCGCCTCGAAGCGAAGCGGAAACGGAAGCGGGCGACCCCAGGACCCAACAAAGCCCGACGACTCCGGACGATTCCACAATCCGGTAGCGTCTCCAGCCGGGCCACTCACGATCGATGCTTTCAGCCTCTTTTTCTCCGTCAGAGATTTGTTCGACAGGGCTTCTGTAATGAAAAAAAAAAAAAACAAGCATAAAGCTGAGTTGCTAGTACAGCGCAAAAGCTAGCCCCCGCCAAGACCCTTGACCCAAGCAAGTGCCTGACAGGGGCTGGTTAAAGCTTGCTGCTGACTCTTGGCTTAGCCAAGATCCCAAGTTCGTGAGAGGCGAGGAGTCCAGCCAGAGGTAGTTCCCCGCGGATGACACCCAATGCCAGATACAAAGATGCAGGCGAGTCAGTGCCCCTGACATCGTGCAGGCCATCCATGAACCAACGTGCATTAGGCTAAACACCAGGGGGGATCCCCTTGCCTGCTTGCGGTATATCTCTCCAAGAGGCGTTGGCTAACAACCTCGCCCGCCGCGAAGCTGAGCCAACGTGTGTGAAGCTGTCGCGCAGCACCCGTTTGGCCTCCCTCAACCGTTGCATAGCATAGCCCGCTTCCATCTCCTCTCACCTGGTCTAATTTCCGTTGTTTCCGCATCCAGCGTTCTGGTCCGAGGCCATGATACCAAGCGAGACTACGGAATATTGGAACCAGGCAATTTCAGGACAACTAGAAATGCGCGGCATTCGAAATCGGATCATCTGAGTGACCTCTTCGGGGCATCTGGGGACGAGTTATATACTCGCTGACTCTCTTTGGGCCGGCCTTCCTCTTCTGTTTTTCAAGCTCCTCCTCCACGCTCACTTTTTCGGTCGGTGGCTGTCGATCTCAAATTTCCCGAGGACGCCTCTCTTTTTTCTACCACACTGTCTCTCGTTTCACCCTCTTAGTTGATCCTTCCTCTTTTGGTCTGAACCCAAGCCTCACAATGCAACTCAATCGGCGTGTGCTGGGCGGTCTCATCGCCTCCTGGGTCTTCCACCACGTGGCAGCCCAGACGATCGTCGTTGATGGCCAGGAGACGGGTACGTTTGCACATGTCACTCTCGCCCCAAGCTCCCTAATCTGACAAAACTTTCAGCTGCCAACTCTGGCAACGTTGACGAGGCCAGCGAGGTCGTGTCTGGAGATTACCTCCCCGAGGAAAAGGTCCAGCTCACGGACTCTATCCTCTCCAACCTGACCGACCTCCAGCTGACCAACGTCTCTGTCCTGTACTTTGATGACACCACTCTTGACAAGCGAGCTCTTCAGGCCGGTCTGCCCAAGTGCAAGACCTTCCCTGGTGACCTTCTTTGGCCCGGCACCATCATCTGGAAGGTTCTTGATCTCGTCACTGGCGGCGCCATCATCAAGACTGTCCCCATCGGAGCTGCCTGCTACGATGAGTTCGGTGCCGTCGATGATGCCCGCTGTGTTCAAGTCATTGACCAATGGACCAATTCCTCTCTTCAGTAAGTTGCCCTTCCTCACAGCATCGCAAGCATCCATCTAACATGGACACAGCTCCGCCGACCCTACCTCGGTCATGTCGCCTCTCTACCAGGGCATGACTTGCATGCCTAGCGAGAACCCCAGCGGTGACTGCACCCTCGGCGGCTTCCCCTCGTATGTCATCGATGCCCGGAATGTTGCCCATATCCAGCTGGCCATCAACTTTGCCCGCGCCCTGAACCTGCGTCTGGTCGTCAAGAACACCGGCCATGATTTCAATGGCCGCTCTGTCGGTGCCGGTGCCCTCTCCATCTGGACCCATCGTTTCAAGAGTATCCAGTACTTCCGCTCCTTCCAGGCCGGCTCCTGGTCTGGCCCTGCCCTGAAGGTCGGTGCTGGTGTTATCGGCTCGGAGCTCTATGAAGCCGCTGAGAAGTACGGCGTTACTGCTGTTGGTGGTGAGGGTACGAGCGTTGGCTATGCCGGTGGTTACCTTGCCGGTGGTGGCCACTCTCCTATGAACAATGTCCATGGCATGGCTGCTGACCAGGTATGTGATACTGAATTACTTTGATTAGGTTGATGATATATTTACTCATCGTGTAATAGGTCCTGAGCATTGATGTCGTTACCCCTGATGGTCGCTTCATTACTGCTAATGACAACGAGAACACTGACCTCTTCTGGGCCCTCCGTGGCGGTGGTGGTTCTACCTTCGGTGTCGTTACCTCCTATACCGTCAAGGCCCACCCCAAGACCAAGGTCGCTGTCATGTCCTTCTCGTTCGCCACTAGCGATACCATCTCATATGAGACCTTCTGGCTCGCTGTCCGCGCCTTCTGGGAGCAGATCCCTACCTACAACGAGAAGGGCAACTATGAGTACTGGAACATCTGGCACGTCACTGAGGAGACCCTGGCCTTCTCCATGGTCCCGTGGTTCGCCCCTGGCTATACTCTTGCTGAGCTCGAGGCTCTCGCTGCTCCCTTGTTCAAGAAGTGGGAGGACCTTGGTATTGTCCCTCAGGTCACCAAGTCTGAGCACTCTAGCTATTACCCTGCCTGGAAGTCCGGCTTCCCCCGCGAGCTCGTCGGCGGCGTCGTCTCCAAGACTGCAGGACGTCTCTTCCCCAAGTAAGTTCCATCCCATAAGCCATCTGTCGTATAGCTGCTAACCCCATGCAAGGGAGAACTTTGTCGATGCCGCCAAGTTCAATGCTACCTTCGACGCCCTCAAGGGTCTCTCCGACAAGGGCGGCCAGGTCATCGGCTTCGGTATCACCGGCGGCCCCGGCCCGTTCCCAGACAACGCCGTCAACCCTGCCTGGCGCAACGCCGCCATGTTCGCCATCTCAGTCATCAACTGGCCCGAGGGTAGCTCCTGGTCCCACATCGCCCAGGAGAGCAAGAAGCTCACCAACGAGTGGATGCAGCCCTGGCGCGACGTCTCCCCTGGCAGCGGCACCTATGCCTCCGAGTCGGACGTCACCGAGCCCGACTTCAAGCAGTCCTTCTACGGCACTGCCAAGTACGACCGTCTCCTGTCTATCAAGGATGCCGTTGACCCTACCGGCCTCTTCTACGCTCTCCAGGCTGTTGGCAGTGATCGGTGGTATATCACCGACCAGATCGATGGCGTTCCTACTCAGAACGGTCGCCTTTGCCGAGTCTAAGCTTCAGATGGGGCGTGGAGCTTGATTGGCAAGCATCCAAGATCACCAAGGGTTACCCACATGCATGCCGTTTTATAGACATATAGAAGCAACTGTCTTGTAATTGTAGAGTTGTAGAGTTAGCCATTCACCTGAACTAGATTAATATTGAATCAGCATTCAAGAACTTGGCGTGCCAGGGCCTACATAATCTCATCAACTCATGTCCATGTTAATTTCAATGAGCCAAGGCAAGGTTAGCGCGCAGAGATGGAACCTGGGCTCTTGTGTGCCCAATGACAATCTAATATCCAATACTACATGTCAGGCTTCCTCAAAACTCAGAGGAGCAATGCCCTCAGGTGGCCAAATCCAAGTCACTGTCCGACCAACCGAAGCCCGTGCCTGTCCGTTGCCGTCTGTCGATGCAAGGTTAATGGCTGGGCACCCATCAAGGTGAACCTTTGGTCCGACTCGAATTCTCACTCCCCAGTTTCCAGCCGGCCTTTTCGTTTGTTCTTGGCATGACGCATGATGATTTTACTAGAGAAGTATGACAAGGGTGTTTGCCGGTTCTGTGTAGAAAATGTCGAATCACAGGCGGGCTTGGAGCAGCACACTTTGTAGCTCCCAGATTCTCGGTGCCAAGATGCGTGGCGAAGAGAGCACCGCCAAGCCAACAACTGTCAGACCCGGGCGTTTCGACACTACAATTACCGGTATGTGACTAAAGTCTACCCCCACCCCCGCCCAGACCCCAGACCTGCATTTGAACCACGCATCTTTGCATCGCGATAGCATCATCAATTAATTATCAATAAAATAATTATTTATATCAAAATGAAGCCCTAATTGTGCCGTTCAATATTTTGTATACCATACACGTGTAGCTTTAATAGCGCGTAGTCGGCGCTCAAGTGACCCCATTAGCTTCGAAATCGTTGATTGCGGGATAGCTGCCCACGTAATTAACACGCATCGATCAAATTCTGCCCTATCGGCTATGTTATCCTTTAAATCTTTAAGATGTGGGAATAACTTTTTTAGTTTATTCTTCAAAATATGCCATATATTCTCAATTAGGCTCATATCCGGCGAATTCGGCGGCCAATCAACCAGCTCAATGTGATGGTTTAGGAACCAGGCGGAAATCTTCTTTGCGGTATAAATACTAGCATTATCTTACTGAAACCTTCTGGTCCCGTCGTACGAAGGTAGGAGGCCATCACGAAGTGCGATTACATAGCTCCAAGATGAGTATCCTTATTTTAGGGCGATTGGATCGCGCTTCATAGGGATTAATCGTGTTCTTCCTTTGCGCCAAATTCCCGCCCAATACATCCTCGAAATCATAGGTTTAATATAGTCCGTCGTATTCATAAGACCTAGATCATACTTTTCGTAAGACGCCCGGAAGACCAAAGAGTATAGGTTGCGCGTAGTGTTATTGATTATAGACTCGTCAGAGCAAACCATCTGAGTTAGTGATTAATCTAATACCCTTGCTGACTTCGCGATATTATACCTTATCTAATTCTTTGATCTAAGGTAACTAATTACGCATAAATTTATGCCTCTTTTTCGCTTGTTTAGATATTATTCTTAGTCTCTCCATTGCTTTCTATTTACGCTTATAATAGAAGGAAACGACGCGCCGAAGTATCCGGAGGCATACTCGATCATCGATTGCAGAAAATAACGCGGTCTATGAGATAGACTGATCTTTGCGAATTAGACGTATAATATATCGCCTTTCGACTGTATTCAGTGCCTAAGGTCGCCCAGACCGGGGTTTATTTTCGACGCTTCCTGTCGCTATAAAGCATTTCTCAATCGCCCCGACAGTCTTATGGTCGGTGCCCATCGTAGTCGCGACTTAGTACTGAGACATACTAGCGATTCGCATACCAATCATTACGCCTTTCGCAACGGGACTCCATTCTTGACCTCTTTGATGATTTGCGGTCAGAATGGCACTGAATTTACGAGGATCAGACATTGTTATGATGAATTGTGTGTGTTGGAAAAGGCAGAGTGAGTCGGCGTCATTACGCGATGAGATGCGAGATGCGGGGCGCGTCAGGTGGGGGCAGACTTTAGTCACATAATTGTAGCAGTTCTGGTAGGTGCTAGGTGATTGTATGAATAACCATACGGCATATTGCCCTTTCAAAAAACAGAGTCTTCCAAAGCAGGTCCTGCATGTTGAGATACTGTCTAGTTGCCGACCGGAAAAGGGCGTCGAAGAAAGTAGTTGTGTGGCTCTCAGTCGCTGCTGGAGGCGAGATATCAGAACGTCTCACCGAGGAGATTCTACCTGCCTTTCTTTCCAATATCCAAATTGCCAACTTGCCTGCTAGCTTCCGAGATGCTATCTATGCTATCGTCATGTATTAATAACTGTGTCTTTCGCTATTGTGGCTAATAGCCTCTTTTGGAGTCGTCATCGATGATAACAATGCTATTTATGCCACTCGGAAGCTTGGCATGCGATATCTCTGGATCGATGCCTTGCGTATATTACAAGGCTACCAAGAGATGTGAGTGCTCATCGCGCCCGGCACTTTCTACCTATTTTCATCTATATTGGCAACGGTGTTCTTGATTTGCTGACCTGAGACGATAGTGGCAGCCGAGTCCGAAAAGATGGGATCGATTTATCAGGACTCGGCGTTTACTATTTTTGCCATTGCATCTGGGAGCAGTCAAGAGGGGGCTGGGCATGGCTCTGTCCTGGGCGTTGCTGCACGAAAGCAACTTCGGTTGACAAGAGCGCTGCCGAAGCAGCAGAAGGGTCCAGCTGATTCTCTTTTGGAAAGCGAATAGAGTAGCTCGCTTTGGCACGACCAAGAAGCTATGGCCGTTTAAACAGCGGCCCAGGGACATGGGAAGGGAAGATGGGTATCTCTCCATTGATACTAGCGATACGAAAGCTCAATCAACTCCTCAATCAAAAGCCCGATGGCTTCATTATCGGCTACCCCAAAGTTGATTAGGTCAGGCGAAGGAGAGCGTGTCTCGAAGCTCCAGGACCGATCCTTGCAATGGGCTTGCCCAAGAGCGATGAAAGCGTCACTTCTTCAATCATGACGATGACCAAGATGACGATATCCATAACAACCAGAGAAAAGAAACCCGACGGTTTGGGAGATACACAACTCGAGCCGTTGCCGCATCACGAGGTCGTCACCGCCAGTTAAAAAACTGCTGAGTGAAAAACACCAGCGGAATTACCGCATCAGTCAATATCATCCCACAGCAACCTCCGGAAACTCGGCGCATAGCTTCCCCAAACAGGGTTAACCAGCAAGCATAAAACCCCCCAATGGTTATCACTCTCGTCTCTCCACAAACAGAGAGAAGCCCATAACAGGGCCGAATACAAGTGCGGAGAAGTTCCCAGACTGAGCTAACACCCCCGGCCTCTCCCCAGATCCACTCGGCACTTGCCTGGACCAGGAGATCACGAGAATCCTCATCCGCCCCAGAAAGAAGCCCAGTTTCTCGGTTCTATGGCGGCCGTATTTCCCACAGGTGGAGCCGTGATCTGCTTCCCCGGGTTGTCATGATATCACTCTACCAACGGTCCGCCGCTGCAAAGCTACCCCCAACGGCGTCATACCACCTAGTAAAAACCTCGCGAGTCATCCGCCCTCGGGAAACTATACACGATAGGACCACACGACGAAGAAACCTCGGATAAACGTCTGAGAAAGTCTGGCTAATATCCCCGACGATCACCTCGAAAGTGGGAATGCCATCATGCAAATGAGCCCACCCCTTCATTACTCCGCATCATTTTCTCTCTCTCCCCCCCGCAGCTCACATGGACGGATACGTGGAATGTGGGCATCGAGCAGGTCGAGCTAACTTGAAGAAAATTATAGGACCGAACTCGGGCAGCCATCACGAGAATCGAAATGGCATGGGAGAGCGGAATCAGTTGGTGTCGGCTCATGGAGTCGGGAGACGATGAACGGTCGAGTTGCTGTATATAAGGTGGTTGAAGATCTCTAGGTTGGAAGAACGGACAACAGCACCGCAGATCGCCATTGCCTCCTCACTTAACTACAATGGCTAACCTTTGTTCTCTGTTATTAACAGGCCTTCTGGCCTCGACCGTCAATGCTCAACAGTATGACGGTCGTGATCGTGAAGAAGACGCCTTTAGTTACATCCAACCCAAGGACACCGTGATCCTTGGACAATATGGGCACTCGCCCTCCGTCCCAGCTCGTGAGTTCATCTCCTAGAAGCTACTCTAATCGACTAACACGCATCTAGCAAATGTCACTGGCATCGGCTGGGAGGCTGCCTTTGCCAAAGCCCAACAGTTCCTGTCCGAGTTGACCCTCGAGGAAAAGTCGGATCTCGTCACGGGCCAGCCCGGTCCTTGTGTCGGAAACATCATCGCCATCCCACGTCTCGGCTTCAACGGCCTCTGTCTCCAGGATGGACCTCTGGCTATCCGAACAGTCGACTATGCCAGCGTCTTCTCGGCCGGTGTCTCGGCAGCCTCTACCTGGGACAGGGCCATTTTGTATGAGCGTGGTCTTGCCATGGGCAAGGAGTTCAAGGCCAAGGGTGCTCATATCGCCCTCTCGCCCGTCGCCGGACCCCTCGGACGTTCCGCATACTCGGGACGGAACTGGGAGGGCTTCTCCCCAGACCCCTACCTAACCGGTGTCGCCATGGAGAAGACCATCCAAGGCCACCAAGACGCCGGCGTGCAAGCTACCGCAAAGCACTACATCGGCAACGAGCAAGAGACGATGCGCAACCCGACAAAGGACCCTAACGGCACCGTCACCGACGTCCTCCAGGACGCCGTCTCGTCCAACATTGACGACAGGACCCTTCACGAGATCTACCTCTGGCCGTTTGCCAACGCCGTCCATGCCAAGGCCGCCAGCTTCATGTGCTCGTACCAGCGTCTCAACGGCTCATACGGATGCCAAAACTCCAAGACTCTCAACGGCATTTTGAAGGAGGAGCTCGGCTTCCAGGGCTATGTTATGTCTGACTGGGGTGCCACTCATGCTGGTGTCGCTTCCATCGAGAGTGGTCTTGACATGGACATGCCAGGAAGCATTGGCTTTGGAGACCGCAGAAAGGGCTCATTCTTTGGCGGCAACGTCACTCTCGCTGTCAACAACGGCACCCTCGACGTTGCGCGCGTCGATGATATGATTCTTCGCATCATGACCCCCTACTTCTGGCTCGGACAAGACCAAGACTTCCCATCCATTGATCCATCCTCAGCCGACCTCAACACCTTCTCTCCCCGGTCCACTTGGATCCGCGAGTACAACCTCACCGGAGAGCGCAGCCGTGACGTCCGTGGAAACCACGGTGAGATGATCCGGCGACACGGAGCCGAAGCCACAGTCCTCCTCAAGAACGAGAAGAACGTCCTGCCCCTCAAGGCCCCCAAGTCCATCGCCGTGTTTGGAAACGACGCAGGCGAAGACACGCAGGGTTTCCTCAACCAAAAGAATTTTGAGTACGGAACTCTCGTCGCTGGTGGAGGTTCAGGAACTGGCCGACTTACATACCTCGTCACTCCTCTTGCTGCCATCAATGCTCGTGCCAAGCAAGACGGCGCCATTGTCCAGCAGTGGTTGAACAACACCCTCATCATCACCTCCAACGTCACTGATCTCTGGATCCCAACGCCGCCTGAAGTCTGCCTTGTCTTCCTCAAGACCTGGGCAGAGGAAGCTGCTGACCGCGAGCATCTTGACTCTGACTGGCACGGCAACGAGGTCGTCGAGTCTGTCGCCAAGTCGTGCAACAACACCATCGTCGTGACCCATTCCTCGGGCATCAACACCCTCCCCTGGGCTGATCATCCCAACGTCACAGCCATCCTGGCAGCTCATTACCCAGGACAGGAGTCCGGCAACTCAATCGTGGACGTGCTCTACGGCGACGTCAACCCCTCTGGAAAGCTTCCTTACACGATTGCCTACAACGGCAGTGACTACAACGCCCCGCCTACCACCGGCGTGAACACGACTGGTCAATATGACTGGCAGTCCTGGTTCGATGAGAAGCTCGAGATTGATTACCGTTACTTCGACGCCAACAACATCTCGGTGCGCTACGAGTTCGGCTTCGGACTGTCGTACTCGACATTTGAGCTGTCCAACATCCAGGCGGAGCCTCTGGTCGACGGCATCACCTCCAAGCCCGAGGCCCAGCCCGTCCAGCCCGGCGGAAACCCAGCTCTCTGGGAGGGCGTGTACAACGTGTCCGTCTCCGTCACCAACACAGGAAGCCTGAACGGCGCAACAGTTCCCCAGCTTTACGTCACCTTCCCCGAGAGCACCCCCGAGGGTACGCCTCCCAAGCAGCTGAGGGGCTTCGAAAAGGTCTGGCTGGCACCTGGCCAGAGCCAGACTGTTGGATTTGAGCTGATGCGCCGGGATATCAGCTACTGGGATATCATTTCGCAGGAGTGGCTGATTCCCAGTGGAGAGTTCACCCTGAGCGTTGGCTTCAGCAGCAGGGACCTGAAGGAGGTTGCCAAGATTACGCCGGTAAATTCTTGAGGCGAAGAGGTTGATGAAAGTTGATGATAGTTGATGATAATGACGTTACATGAATGAAGAATGCTTCAGTTGATCGCTTAAACCATTATGCCCGTCCGTGTGAGTGTCTCATAGCTCCATCCATGTCTTGACCCTGCTCTCGTGATACCTCGAATGTCATCATAAGAGGGCTGTAGGGCCCAAGGACAGGGCAGCGCCTATCTCGTTGTCCAGCCATCGACACAGGTCCCCAGACTCATCAAGCCACTCGATCTCAGCCTTGACTCCAAGGGCGATCATGACCTGGAGTTCTCGCCGCATCTCGAGTGTTTCGGTGTCACTCGATGAAAAGCTACCCAGCTTCTTGAGGGCGGAAACTGCGACTCCTCGCTCCCTCAGGCCCAGATACGATACTGGCTCGCGGCACGCGGTAGATGTGATGGACACTTGCGCAGACTGGCTGCTCTGGTAAAAGAGGCGTGGGTCTAAAACATTGGCATTGGCGCACTCTTGCATCAGCTGGTCAGACTTGATGCCTAGCCATTGAACTGCTTGCGTATCGAGGTCGGTTTCATGGCTCAATCTGTCGGATCCGTAGCGGTAGCATCTTAAAATTCGAACACCATCGGGGTCGTAGTCCACCAATGCCAGTATTGGTAATTGAGGATGGCGCGTGCTGATATAGTTCAAAAACGAACGCGTTGTCAGATCGGGGTATCCTTTGGCCTATCGTGCATGAGTTGACGTGTTGACGGGCGAGACCACGGAAACCTTACAGTGACAAGCACACCAGGACCGAACAGTGAGTTTCTCCAGAATTGAGACGAGCACAAAGATCGGAAGATGGCCTGAATCATTAGTTTTTCTACCGATTAGGGCTTGTATCACTTACATCCTTCTCCACGACAAGAAACCACTTGACGTGGTGGAGGTGGACTGCAGAGACTGACTGGATGGCCGGGATGGCAACTCCCTGGACCAGTCAAGGACTAAGAAATGATTGAAACCAGATCAATACTTACCAAGTCGCCAGAGCAAGGGTCTAGAGAACTGCCATCGGTAAGGTGAATGGTCAACGGACCAGCCAAGACACCCTTCGAAGCTGCCACCTGCCGGGGTCAGTACCATACAGCAATTGTCCATATCTCAACACAAACAATGTTCAAATCAGCGCGGCCAATGCCTAGAGTGAAGGCGATGTCATCCACAAGATCGTCGACTTGCTTCTGCTTTTCGAAAAGATCTTGATGTTGGTAAAAGATGTGCCTTCAAACAAGGCTATCAGTCCACCACCACGACGGCACAAGGGTTCCACGAACCGCTTCGTCAGAATTGTCCCAGACACAAGAGCATCATGTGACAGCTGAAGAATAAGAAGGATACGTGCTGCAGGGTCTCAGCAGGAGTGTCACACAAATAGCAAGCAATCCTACCAAACTTGACGGCCTCTTGCTGATTTCGGCCGGGGAAGCGGACCTCGTCAGGCTGACCACGGCTCCGTGCCGGCCTCCGCGGCGTGAAAGCGATTGACAGCTCTTGGCAGGCGGAGACGGAGTCAATGATTTGCGACAGGATGCCTTCAATGCGGGCCACGACAGTCCCGACGGTAGGTCCGCCCGCCGTCGTATTCGTATCGGCATTGTCGTGATCGTTTGCTGCTGCTGCTGCTCCGGTTGTCAGTCGTTGGGCCTCGACGGCTTGGACTTGGTGTGTTAGTTGTGGTGTAGCAGGTTGATGAGCGGTGAGCCTTGAAAAGTCCATTGTCGCTTCACACGCACTCCTAGCAAGAAGTTCACGGTGATGAAGCCGTTCATAAGTTTGCTAAAGGCAGAGCCGCAATTTCAACTTAGATTGAAGGCGTGATGTTTCACTTCCACGTGCAGCAGTCTAGTGGACGCCGTTGAGAAGTCGGTGGGGGGCAATTAGCGCTCAACAGCAGCTGCTTCAGGGCCTTGACCGCTAAAACCTGGGGTCCTCGGCAGGTACCGGACCCGGGGCCCGCGGGCGCGCGTTTGCAGCCTCCGTTTCCGTCTTGAGAGCGACAGGAGAAAAAAGCACATGCTCCGACCGATTCATTTAATGCTCCTCCACCGCCTCTTCAATTGCTTCTCGAGAGCATCGCCAGACTTCGAGATCGCACCTGTCACTCCATTGAACCCTTAAAAATGGCCATTGTGACTGGAAGTGACGTCACGGCGGAAAAGGTCAAGTCGCGTAAGCGCGCCGCCGACTCGGAGCCGGAAGTGAAACAGGGCCTCGCATTCCCCAAGCAACCGCGCATCGAGGCCAAGACCGACAAGACGAGATGGAGGATCAAGGACGACGACAGCAACCACACCTGGCACTACCTGGCCGACGATGAAGCCGCAAAGGAATGGCCACAGAGCTACGCTGAGAAGTGGTACTTGAATCTACCTCTGGTACGTGCGCCCCTGAGTTTGATCTAGCTTGGTTCCCCTGTCGATGCTGATGCTGACCTCCTGCAGGATCTCCCCGAGTTGCCAAAGCCCGATAGCCCATTGGCCGCCGCGACAAATGGCCTCACGTTCTTCGAAAAGCTTCAGCTTCCTAGCGGTCACTGGGGTTGCGAGTATGGCGGTCCCATGTTCCTCCTCCCTGGCATCGTCATCGCTTGGTACGTGACCAAGACGCCGATTCCCTCTGCGCATGCGACCGAGATCAAGAACTACCTGTCGGCACGAGCGCACCCCGAAGATGGCGGTTGGGGCCTACACATTGAGGGCGAAAGCACCGTGTTCGGTACAGCGCTGAACTATACGGTTCTTCGGCTGATCGGCGTGGACCCTGAGGACCCCATGATGGTGAAGGCGAGGGGCACGCTTCACAAGTTGGGAGGCGCCCTGTATGCGCCGCACTGGGCCAAGTTCTGGCTGGCCGTGTTGGGTGTGGTAGACTGGGACATTGTCAACCCTGTGCCTCCCGAGCTCTGGCTTCTTCCAGACTGGGTGCCCTTTGCCCCATGGCGGTGGTGGATCCATATCCGCATGGTGTTTCTGCCCATGGGTTACCTCTACTCCAGGAGGTGGAGCTGTGAAGAGACCGATGTGATTCGAGGGTTGAAGCAGGAGCTGTTCCCTGAGAATCATGCCAGCATCAACTGGGCCAAGCACCGAAACAGTATCACTGCCGTCGACAACTACCACCCAAAGTCATGGCTGCTAAACACAGCCAACTGGTTCTTGGCCAACATCTGGCAACCATATCTTCGGCCAAACTACATCAAAGACAAGGCGGAGGCCTGGGTCAGCAAGCAGGTTGACATGGAGGATGCTAATACTGATTATGCCGACCTGGCCCCTGTCAACGGAGCCATGAACACCGTCATGTGCTACGTCCGCGACGGTCCCGGTTCGTATAGTGTGAAGAGGCATGTCGAGCGCCTCGAGGAGTTCTTGTGGGTCAAGGACGAAGGAATGCTCGCCAACGGCACCAACGGTGTGCAATGTTGGGATACGGCCTTTACGATCCAGGCCATCTTTGAAGCTGGTCTTCACAATGATGAGAGGTGGAGGCCCATGTTGCTGAAATCGCTTCATTACCTAGAGCGCCAGCAGATTCGGGAGAACTGCGTGGACCAAGACATATGCTACCGACAGCCTCGCAAGGGTGGCTGGCCATTTAGCAACAGAGACCAAGGCTACGGTGTTAGCGATTGTATCTCGGAAGCTCTCAAGGCCATCATTCTACTCCAAAAGACAGAGGGCTTCCCCCAGGTCCTTGAGGACCAGCGAATCTTTGACGCTGTGGACACTCTGCTGCTGTATCAGAACCAAGACACTGGCGCCATGTCGTCATACGAGAGGCGCAGAGGAGGGGAGTGGATGGAGATGCTCAACGCCGCCGAGGTCTTTGGTCGAATCATGATCGAATACGACTACCCCGAATGCACGACAGCCTGCGTGACAGCCCTGTCGCTGTTCCAGAAGCACTGGCCCGATTACCGAACCGATGAGATCAACAAGGTTATTCGAGAGGCAACCGAGTGGATCAAGACCAACCAGCGACCCGATGGCAGCTGGTATGGAAGCTGGGGCATCTGCTTCACCTACGCCTCCATGTTTGCCCTCGAAAGCATGGCGCATGTTGGACAAACGTATGCCACAGGAATCAACGCGAAGCGAGGGTGTGATTTCCTCCTCTCCAAGCAGAGACCCGACGGCGGGTGGTCAGAAAGCTACAAGGTTTGTTCCCGTTCCCCTCTTGACTGAGTCTCACGTAGACATGTACTAACACACGCAGGCGTGTGAAACCATGGACTACCACGAGCACCCCTCAGGTTCTCTCGTCGTACAAACAGCATGGGCCCTGATTGGCCTCTTCGAGGCAGAGTACCCCGACGTGGAGCCCCTGAGGAAGGGGATCCAGTTCATCATGGACCGGCAGCAGCCCAACGGGGAGTGGCTGCAGGAGGCGATCGAAGGTGTGTTTAACAAGTCGTGCATGATCTCGTACCCCAACTACAAGTTTAGCTTCACCATCAAGGCGCTCGGCATGTTTGCAAAGAGGTTTCCAGAGGAAAAGATTGTGCCGAGGTGGGCGCAGAAGGTTAATGGGGAGAAAGCTTAGACGAGACAGAGACGTAGAAAGATGCGGGCATCTGCAGGCTGGCCGGGGCTGTGGCCTCTTAATGATAAGAAGATTTACCAACAGCAGGGTCCATAAAAGGACGAATTGCCAAAAACATTTATAATTCAGTCTTTCACCGTCTACTAGTTTGCTTCGCTATCGTCAATGTCAAGTCATGGGTTGCACGTGCAGCAGGCAACCTAACAGAGGATGGGTCCAGCTCGATGACTGCCCCACCAAAGCTTCTAGAATCCCCCACCAACACCAACAACCTCAAGCTTCATCTACCAAAGCTACACCTCGACAGATTTCCCCTCCAATATCCCCTTCCCTCTACCGACCAAACTCCTCTCCATCGACGCAACACACCATGTCTCACATCTCGACGGCCCAGGCGGGCCTCGCAGCCGTCGAGGCCAAGAAATGGGACGAAGCCCTCCCGCTGCTGTCAAAGGCCCTCCAAACCTCGCCCAACCCAGCCTGGCTGATCGCCCGCTCCAAGGCCCTCATCGGCAAGAACCGATACCAGGAGGCTCTCGACGACGCAAACCTCGCCTGGCACACCGCGTACGAGCGCAACAAGCGACCCCTCCTCTCCGAGGCAAACTACCGCCGCGCCGTCGCTTACTTTCGTCTCAGGCAGTACGCCAACGCCGATGCGTGCTGTGTGTACGCTATTCGACTCATCAAGGGGTTCCCTGCTATCGAGAAGGAGGATCCCGCCAAGTCTCGGACCGACGCCGATGGCTTTTATACTGTGACGTCGGAGGATGCGCAGCGCGAGGCTAGAGAGGAAGCCGAGAAGGAAACAGCCAAGAGTGCCGAAAACGGCATGAACGTGCTGGATGGCCTGGATCTTGGGCCCAAAAGCAAGGAGGCTAGAGCTGCCAGTTCTCTGCGTTTCATGATCCTAGCTGCCATGGAGAAGCTTGAAAAGGACAACCCGGCGCGAAAGCTCACCACGAGCCCGAGACCAGAGCAGAAGGACCTCGCGGACCTGAAGCCTGCAGAGGCTCCTGTTGCCAAACCTGTTATCCCCGCCGATACTCAGCCACGGCTCCAGGACTTCCAGAACGATGTCGTCATGTCGGTGTCCATCTTTTCTAAGGGCGTGAACAAGGAGAAGCTCCAAGTTGAGTACAAGCCATTCTCGGTCCACCTCGATGCGATCATCTACCCCAACGGCGATACTCGGCCATTCGACCTCGATCTCTGGGGTGAGATTGATCCTTCGGCCTCGAAGCACACGGTCACGCCCAACAAGGTTGAGCTCAGCCTCCGAAAGAAGACACCTGGAAAGTGGAAGCAGCTCAAGGGCGATGGCAATAAGCCTGCTGCACCAGCTGCGTGAGTAGCCTTCCTCGTACATTTACTCAAATATGCTAACAATCGATAGGGCTGTCGAGTCCCTAACAATATCCGAAAAGGCCCCAGAGCAACCCAAGGCCGAAGAGAAGCAAGAGTCTGCTCAGCCCACCGAGTCCCAGAAGGCTCCTGAGGCCTCCAATGCCGCTCACCAATACCCCTCTTCCTCCCGCACCGGACCCAAGAACTGGGACAAGCTGGGCGACGATGACGAAGCCGAAGACACTAGCGACGTCAACTACTTCTTCAAGAAGCTGTACCAGGGCGCCACACCCGAGCAGCAGCGTGCCATGATGAAGAGCTTCACCGAGAGCAACGGCACCAGCCTGAGCACTGACTGGAACGATGTTAAGAATCGCACCGTGGAGACTGTGCCACCCGAGGGTGTCGAGGCCAAGAAGTGGTCGTAGATGCCATGATGATCTACACCGATGATGAGCAATGGATTTGTTTGCAACTTGGTATTGTCGAAAGTTTGGCGCATGGGGGAAAAGGCGGCTTTTTTGTCATTGAGCTTTCATAGCCATCAATCAATCAGTCTACAACTACAACTCTTGTCGCTATGCCATGTCCTGTACATCGTCACCCACGCCTCGCTTTCTTTTAAACGTTCAGCCGCTCATAATGCTCCTGTCCCAATCGCACAGCTCCCTTGGCCTTGAGATCCTCAACTGCGCCGTCAACTTGTCCCTTGACCTTGTTGAACCAAGGCGACGCCTTCAGCTCCTGATCCTCAGCATCGCGACTCCATTCCTTTCCACCACGATACTCAGCAGCCAACCCCTCAGGAACATGCAACACACGGCTCACAAAGTCCTCACGCGCAATATACGCACCCCTCAACCACCTCGATCCCCCACCAACATCAAACGCCTTCCTCCCGTGCATAACCCGCAGGTTATCAAAAAGCACACACTCCCCCGGCGCCATCTTCATCTGAAACATGGCATCAGGATCATTAATCAACCCGTCAAACAGCCTCGCAGGCTCGAGCCACTCTCTCGCGTCCACGCTCGCGAGCTGGAACCGGTCCTGGAAGGGCGGGCTCCAGTACACGGCGGCCAGGTTTCCGTCCGCGCCAACGTCGAGAAGGGAGCGCTTCTGGCGGTAGAAATAGCCGTGTTTCTCGTAGTGGTAGGGGATGCGCACGTGGGCGAGGTTCTTCACGGCGGGCGAGTTTTGGAGCCAGAGGAGTTTTCCGGCGCGGAGACCGTCGCTGAAGAGGGATTCTCCGCCGTTGCAAGAGTTTTCGAGGCAGTGGAGCAGCTGAATCGCGGGAGGACTCTCGAGATACAAGAGATCCTGGTGAAGACCGAGATAGCCGCTGGTGTAGGCGACGTTTTCAGCATCAGGTTTAGCGCGAACGTCGAAAGTGCGTCCATAAAACGTCTCCTTGATATTCGCAATCTTTGTCGTGATATCAACGATGGCGCCCTCGTCGTGCGGCACATTCTTGAGAAACACGAGGCCCAAGCTGGCGAGGTCGAGCAGAGTATGCCAGAATGCGTCGCCGCCCTTGATAAACTCTGCATAGTCAATCTTGCGAATCCTCGACTCGATCGTCTGCGTGTCCCAGAATGTCCTTCCCGTCCTGGGATACACGGCGTCCTGTCGGGGATACGGCAGCCTCTCCACGTCGCGTTGTCCAAGGGCCGTCTCGATCGACTTCCAGGGGAGAACCATCTCGTGGCCTCCCTCGGCGAGACGGGGGATATCGTTGCGGAACGAGATACCCACGCCAGCCTCGTCTAGCCGAATATCCTCGATGGCGATGTCGGTGGGAATGTCGGTTGTCGCAAAGCTCTTTTGTCCAGACGCAGGATCAGTGCACTTGAGACAAGTACAACTATCCCGCAAAACAACAGAGTCAAGCCTCGTCCATCCACCATTCTTCCGATCCTCAATCTGTATGAACCTATCCCCGCTCGTCACGGTGACGCCCTTGTCCGCGCCGTCCAAGACGGTCTTGGCCTCAAAGGCAGGAGGTGTGTCGAAGCTCTTGGTAGAGATGCTCCGTAGAGCCGGGAGCTTGAAGCTGTGATTCCGCCCATGAGCACTTGCTAGGGGACGTCTTTGAAGAGCACCTAGACTGCGACGAGGGACCGAGAGGCCCAGACTTGAGCCGGCGACTCTTCTGAGGGCTCGATGAGAGAACATGGTGGAGTGTCAAGTCCAGATTGACTCTAGGTTGTAAACCCGCACTCGAGGAACCAGTTCTTTATAAGAAGCAAAGAAAAAGCAAGTAAACAGTTCCTCGTTATCAATCACATCTACAAAAACCCTATCCAGACCATCATTATACCTCGGCCAAAAGGGACGCAGAAGAGCTCCATGTGGGGTTCCTTCGGCCAAACCCCGCGTTTCTTGGACCCGTCGATAGCCTCAATCAGAAGCAAAAAAAAGGAGACAGCTCCGGACCCGGGATGGGAGGATCCTCGGATCACGTCGAGGCTTGCGGCTTGCAGCTCTAGGGACAAATCACGGATCATGTTGGCAGCAGGTCAAAGCAGCATGTCAGGGAGTCAAGACCTGGGGAAACTCGGCTATGTTATGGCAAACGGCAATTGCACATCCAATCATGATACTTCGAGGCCCTCCAAAGGGACTTTTCGGCCGGC
This sequence comes from Fusarium neocosmosporiellum, assembly GCA_006518225.1. Classification (NCBI taxonomy): domain Eukaryota; kingdom Fungi; phylum Ascomycota; class Sordariomycetes; order Hypocreales; family Nectriaceae; genus Fusarium; species Fusarium neocosmosporiellum. Next base: position 45,807 of record SSHR01000342.1, on the reverse strand, counting down.
TGTTGTAAAACCACATATCATACAGCTAAGGGTAAAATGCAACCTCGAGCTCCACCAACGCCTTTCACCTTGTCATGTCAATGTCAGAGATACCGCCCTTTGTCCGGCACATCTGTCTGTAGTCCACGTGTACACATTCATACATAGCTAGCCTGTCTGGCTGCTTGATTTGGTAGTCTCGGTAGAGTGTCTACCTGTTGCGATTGCTCGACCATCGCTTCACCATCACCTCTCTAACCTTGTACATCTTGAACGCCTCGGCGATGCCCTTATCCAGAGCCTCCTCAAACTTGGAAGGGGGTGGCACGTCCACGTAGACCAACACAAGGCTCTTGGTAACGTGAGACAGTACTCGGACGGTGCCATGCAGCCATTGCCAGGACTTGCGAGGGTTTTGCTTCCCAGACTCCTTCCACTGAGGATCCGAGTACGACGGAATGACAATCAAGCCAAACTCGGCGTGGTCAAACACCGGGCCTCGAGTGTAGAGCAACCAGTCCACACCAAACTTGATGCCCCCGCGTGGCACCCATCCCAACGACCTGAAGTGGTGGTAGACGGCATAATGAACGAGAAAGTTGTCGTCGGGCTGCAGGGCGGGATCCTCCGGCTCAACGCGGGGTGGGAAGTACGAGTATTGCCGAAACAACCTCAAGAGCTCCATCGAAGACAATCGGCTACCAGAGGTAGGGTCGTTGACGGCCAATGCGCCCAGGCCGAAGCTGAGAAAGAAGGCTTCCTCAGGCATCAGCTGGAGGTGTTCCATGTTCTTAATCACGCGTTCCTTGCCAGAGCTAGATGCCTCTTCGGCAGTGGTCGCATTCCCGTTCAGCGAGACCGCCGCTGCGGCATTAACATCCGCCAACCCGTTCTGCTTCGCATTCGCGGCTGCGTGTTGGGGGCTGGGGGGGTCGCCAAGCCGGAAGGTTGTTGATTCGACATTGGGCGAAAATCGAACACTCTTCCGTCGCTTCAGCGGCTTCGAGTCGTCTGATTCATTCGACGGGCTCGAGTTCGGCACGCGAGTGTCAATAGAAATCTTGCCGTTGGTAGCAACCCCATTCGACCCACTGGTGGACGAGTGCTCATCAGGGAAGAGGGCTTCTCCGTTGATAGCATTGCCATTGGCAAGGCTGTCCGAAGAAGCCGCAGCTGTAGCAAGAGCAAGGTCCGCTGGGGAGTTGGGGAGAGCCAAAAGCGCTCCCGGGCTAACCGGTGAGGCATAGATGGGCAAAGGCGTAGGGATCGAGATCGGCTTGATGGCCTTGGGTTGCGCGATCTCTGTTGGCTCCTCGGCTCGTGATTCTCGCTCCTTGGCTTCACGGGTTTTGGCCTTTCGAGCTTCAGCTTCTTGAGCTTCCTCGAGTCTCGTCTGACGAATTGCCTCCTGTTCAAGACGAGCGCGTTCCCACTTGGCGCGCATACGTTCTTCGCGTCTTTGTACGGTCATGATCTCGCTGACGTGAGCATCCGCGAGACCTTGCCTAACCTTCTCGCGCTTCAGCCAGTTCGGCTCACTTCGGCTAAGACTACCCTTTCCATAGAAGCCTTGCTCCCATAGGGCTCTGGTAGAGACTTCATCCGTAATGTGGACCGAAGACGTAGCAGGAGACCATACTCCAAGATGCACAGCAGCCGGTTCCGCCGGGGGCGGAGACCAGAGCTGGCCTAACCAAGCGTATGCGACATGGAAGAAGGATACGGGGTTGTTTGGGTAAAAGGTCGGAAGAGGAAATGTTCGGATCGGCGCTGGAAGGGCGTAGATCTGATGCAGTGAAGGTCCTCGCTTCTGGGATTGCTGGGGTGCAGCAGGATCCGAGGTGGGCGGGGTACCGACAGGCTCCTTGGTTGATGATTGAATCTCAGCCATTTCTCGCCGGTGTCATCTTGGTCTGGGGAGCTGTCAGCGCGAGTCTCGGATTGCGATGAGCAAGGTGAGCAAATTGATAACAGCGTGTTGCATCAGATACCGTTGTAGTCTATAAATCAAGGCGTTCACAGAGGCCAAATGAATGGTTCCTCTAAGCACAATGAAAGGTGTCATCATCGCAACAGGGGTATGCAAAGCTTCTCTCGAAGCTTGGGCAAGGGCATGGGCAGTAGAAGACGAGTCAAACTCGCCAGATATGACGAAGAGAATCAAGGACAAATGAGAGTGCCTACCTGTCTAGGACATCGCCCTGGCGGGACACTGGCTGAGGATTGATCCTCGTGGCCATTCACAGCGGCGCACTGTTCAACCTCTAGAGGGAACAATGACGATCGCCTGAGTGTGAAGCCGGGGCGTCGAAGCGTGAAGTGCTTCGTGGGAGATGTTTTGTGGTGGTTGAGAAGATGATGATGGAGAAATTAATTTCGGGCGGCTGAAAATTCGAGGTTTTCTTGAATTGGAGCTCCCCACTTTGATGCCTCGTGCGCAAGGCGTCAGGCTACGGAGCGGCTGCTAAGAAATGCCCGAGGAGTGCCGAGAGCAAAAATCACTCCCGACAGAGATAATGAGGTCCGGGTGGCCTTGAAAAGATGAATGAATTGCAGAGACGACTAGCAAAAACATTTTTACGTACCTTCATTTATTGCATTCATAACAATCTGCTTTCTCCAGACCCCGAAGAGCCGACATTGCTTGGCTTCTTCACTGGCACTGGCAGTTGGATAAAATTCATATCGGCATAAAACATGATGGATTCAGGGAGCTTATGCCTTGCATAGCGTTAATGAAGCGCAATCTCCCCGGCCGGGTAGGACGCGGCAGTCACCAGCCACAAGGGTGGCTCCCTGCTGTAGGCAAGAAGGTTCAAAAATAAACAAGACACCAGAGCTCTAAGCCCTCTCAAATGGTACTATAATATAGGAAAAGAATTGTCTAGAAGGAAATACCGGGTTAATCTAAGAAGTATTATAGTAAGACATTATAGTTTAGAGCTCTTTTGCTTATTATTTTTGTTCTTATTTATGACATTTTAGAAGCTTCCCTTCACCTTAGAGGGTGCTCCCACCTCTCTCGAGGTGGTGGTCTTATTTTCTCTGGGCCCTCGCAGCAGGTACCACTTTAGTCAGTCTTCAGATAATCCTGTCCTCCCTCGACAACTCTCCCACGACAACACTCATGAGCTCAGTTGTTCCAACCAAGCCATGGATTCCTGGAGAGACATCGTCGCGCTCGTCTGCCTCATCTTAGCCGGCGTCGTCGTTCTCGTAGTCTGCATAGGATTGCGGTCGATGTAAGTACTTGTCATCCACTACCTACCTACCCTTAGCTCTAGCTGACACGCAACAGCTCCAGAAACTTCAAGCACCCCCCAGGTCCTCCAGTCTCTCCTGGCCTTGGCCAAAACGCGCCGCATGTCACGATAATCAGGCCGGTCAAGGGCCTCGAGCCAAGACTCTACGATTGCATCGCCGCCTCGTTCCGCCAGGCATACCCCCAGGACAAGATCTCGATCCGCCTTTGCCTCGAAGATGACAGCGATCCGGCCTACCCGATCCTCCAGAAGGTCATCGATGACTTTCCCACATTCGACGCCCGTATACTACTTGAGAGGGATGACTCTGTGCTAAGCGACACGATCAACATGGGCCCCAATCCCAAGATTCGCAACCTGAGCCGAGCATACCGAGAGGCCAAGGGTGATATTGTCTGGATCGCTGACTGCAACGTCTGGATGGCCAAGGATGTCCTGGGACGCATGGTGGACAAGCTCATGGGCTATAAGTTGGGCGGCGGCTCGAAACCATACAAGTTTGTCCACCAGCTACCCATCGTCGTTGACCTGGTCGACTACTCTAGGCCTCTTGCAGCGGATGGTCAAGCTCTGTTGGCCTCCTCGTCCGAGGAGGGTTTTGCTTCAGATCCTATTATCGATGAGGACTCGGGAGAGACGCCAACGGTCTGGACCCAGGGTGGAGGGCGTCTCGACGAGATGTTCATGGCCACGTCGCACTCCAAATTCTACAGCGCTATCAACACTGTCGGCGTTGCGCCTTGCGCCGTTGGGAAGAGCAACATGTTCCGCAAATCTCAGCTGGACCATGCCACTGACCCCATCCTGAACCCCAGCCTACCCCAGGACCAGAACCTGCCAACCGGCGTGGACTTTTTCTCTCACAACATTTGTGAAGACCACATGATCGGCGACCTGCTATGGAACACCCATTTCCCCGGCTTTAAAAAGCATGGGCTCGTCTGGGGCGACCTTGCTGTGCAGCCCATGTCGGGAATGTCTGTCGCCGCGTACGCTGCAAGGCGGTGTCGGTGGTTGAGGGCTCGAAAGTATACTGTACTTTCAGCAACTCTGCTTGAGCCGTTTACAGAGTCTTTCCTCTTTTCCACATATCTTTCATATGGAATTACGACCTTGACCTACCTCAACGAAACCTGGGGCATTCCTCAGACCTGGAAGGCAATGGCAGTCACTTGGCTTCTCTCCATCACAGCCTGGATGATTTTGGACTGGTTCAATTTTAGCTGCTTGCATTCCGGTAACACCATCGAGACAGACGAACATACACCCTGCTTCGCCAAGGGCTTTGCCTCTGGAGAGGGTCTTCCAAGCAGGCGGTTCTCGGAGTTTGTGCCAGCATGGATTGGGCGAGAAGCCCTGGCGTTTCCCATTTGGGCATGGGCCGTTCTGTGCGGAAACACCGTGAATTGGCGAGGCAAGGAGTTTTATATTCGCTTCGATACGACAGTGTATGCAGTCGACTCTGAGGACCGCGCTAGGGACGTTAGGACACCAGAGCTGGAGAGGGGAACGTCACGGAATAAGCACCGGGTTGATTAGACGAGACGATGAGAACATGAATGCTATCAGCACGAGGTTAGAAGAGAAGGAATCAGCGAATAATGATTTACAAAATGGCATGATGATGGATGGGCATTATAGATAGAACAGCGGACAAAAGACATCTGATGAGACAAGAATAGAAGCTTGCGTTTTAATATAGCTGCCAAACGTGGCTCCTGAGTCATGGCTGAACATGACGATGGATGCGATGAGGAGATCCATGAGGTGAGGTGCTCAAGTCTCAAAACCTGGATCAGATCCTACAGCCCACCCAAATCTTGCTTGAAACTGCGATTCCCAGAGCACCAGGTTCTGTGGGCAACTTCCAAGTCTCGTCGGGCCCTGGGGCGTGCAAAGTTGTCGTCAGGGCCGATTGCTTATACGGCACGCAATTCGGGTATCGACATCTTCTGTCATCTCCAGGCACATACGATTTAGCCACTCCGCAGTGCATATGCCATTTCCAACCATGATGCAGTCTCTAACCCTTGGCCCCGGGTCCTGTTGGAAGCCTCCAACCCGTGCGAGATCCCAACAGACTTATGCGCAAGGCTTCCTGTATCTCTTGTATCTTTTCTCTATCTCTAAGATTATCATTATATCATCGAACAAACAAATGCTCATAAATCTATCCGCTCTTCTCGTAGACAAAAGCATCCAGCTCATCATACGTCTTCTCCAAGTCGTCGTTGACGAGGATCTTGTCAAACTTGGCCGACTCGGCCCAGGCGAGCTCGTCCTTGGCCCGCGCGAGCCTCTGCTGGATGCTGTCCTCGGTCTCGGTGCCGCGGCCGCGCAGCCGCTTCTCGAGCTCCTCGTTGTCCGGGGGTGCGACAAAGACGTAGCGCGCGTCGATGCTCGAGGCCTTGACCTGCTTGACGCCCTCCATCTCGATGTCCAGGACGACGACTCGGCCCTTGGCAGTCTGCTCTTCGATTGTCGCCTTGCTCGTTCCGTAGAGGTTGCTTCCAAACTGAGCGCTGCAGTTTGACACAAATGTCAGTATGTGTAACCCTCCTCTACCCCGCCAGATTCTTTCGACTTACTGCTCGACAAATCCGTCCTTGGCGATCAACTCCCGGAAGGCCTCCTTGGTGACAAAGTGGTACTCGACACCATCAGTCTCGCCATTTCGAGGGCCGCGAGTCGTGTGCGACACGGACAGAGTGAAAACGTCGGGGTGGCGGCTGAAGAGAAGCTTGATCAGCGTGCCCTTGCCGACACCGCTGGGGCCGCAAATGACGAGGGGTCGACGGTCGGAGGGAGAAGCCATTGTGAAGAAGCGCCTAGACAAAGAGCGGTTAGAGAAGGCAAAGTCGAAAGGGAAGGGGTTGTATTTACCTCGGGGTTTGAAAGATGGGGAATTGCTTGACGGCGACGATTGTGCTGCGCTTCACACAACCTGGGAACCACCGCATTTGTCGTTTTGTTGTTTTGGATGCCTATTCCGCCTTTAGCCTTTTCTTGCACATGATTGGCCTCTTGCTGGTCGGGATGTGTACACGTGACCGGCCTGAGTCAGTTTCAGTTTCACTCAACGGTCTCTCGCCCGCGTGGGGTGTAGATGTCGTATTTGTAGGTTTTCAAGATCTGCTCCTATCATTATACTTGTTAGGCTGACGTCTTAGATATCGATCGTGATTATGTTGAATTGGGACATCCTTGAGAACTGTACAGTGGTTCTTCTACACTCTAAGGATCGTGAGCGCACCTGTCTCAATTTTCCAGTGTAGAGCCACTAATAGCAAAACCCTATGTTCAACATCACAAAGAAGTAAATTATACCGATTCTCAATGGAATCATTGTCATGATCCGTCCCTGCTTCAGCTTCTTTCCAACAATCCCATCAACTTGAGCATCAGCCGACTCGCCTACCCTGAATCAGACCCGCCCCCGCACAGTGCGTAAAATGCGGGACACTCGCGCACACAGTCCCCTCACCTCGTCGCAAAATTTCGAGGCGCTCCATGGAAAACATCACCAAGCAAACCCCCAAGATGGCGCCCAAACTCACAGAAGACGAGATCGATGATCTCATCTACTTTGCTCGAGCCGGAGAGCAGCAGGACTTGACAGAGACCATCAAGTCTCTGGCTGAGCGGGAGAAGGCTGACCCCGCCGAGATCGTGGCTGCTGCTCAAGATGAAGTCAAGGCTACTCCTCTGCATATGGCAGCTGGAAATGGACATTTAGGTATGCAGGACTTGGATTTCGTTTGAATTGGAGTCAATTTGGACGAGTATTACGGGAGCTTGGGTCATTTCTAACGAACAGTCCTATAGAAATCGTCAGACAACTCATCCAGTACTTTGACAACCGGCCAAAGGAGCAGAAGCAAGCCTTCCTGGACGAGGCAAACGAGCACGGCAACACGGGTCTCCACTGGGCAGCATTGGGCGGACATCTTGACACAGTCAAGCTGCTTATGGAGCAGGGCGCATCCCCGGCGCTGGCAAACGAGAGGGACTATGTCCCCCTTGATCTCGCCCTCTTCAACAAGAAGGAGGCAGTGTCTGATTACTTTTTGGCTTCGATCCGTTCGATGGAGGAGGAGAACAAGGAGGAGGGTCTGAATGAGGAGGGCGCCAAAGACGAGGGTCCCAAGGAAGAGGCTGTGGATAGTAAGGACAAGGACGTTGAGATGACTTAGAGCTGCACTACCACTGCGGGTTTTGGACACTGGCTTGTGAGGGAAGGACAGAAAAGTAAAAAAGATGATAGAATATCAAGGGGAAAGGCAGGGCTATTTGGGATAAAAAAGGATGCCGGGGAATGTTTGATGGCGGGAACTCGGAAGGGGTGCTTGCATCTCCAGCATTGACAACGACAAGGAGTTATAGGTAAAGGGAAACATGATACTTTGAAAACATGTGAAAACTCGAGTGATGGAAAGTACCAACAGAGAGTATCCGAGATTCGCTTAGACCCAGTAGAATATCAAAGGGATGACATGAAAGGCGTGGTGGTCCTGGGCCCTTTTCTGGCAACCTGCGTGCTGGTCTAACGGACCAGCGCTGACGGGACTCTTTCGGTTATGGTCAAATGTCCTGAAGATATGTCTGCCTATCGGTAATACATAATCGCCAAGGGATCGGTTGCTGAGGGTCTGAATGACACGAGCCACTGAAACGGCCCCAAAGGGATGAGATCTCGGAAGCCTGCAAAACAGTCATATTCCTGACAAGACTATGAACAATTTGAAAGAAGGTAATTTGAAGCCCTCTGGTGACAGAACCCAACTATCTCGATCTTGGCTGCCTGAATCTGCTCGGGCCATTGCTTGAGTAGATCTGCACATGTAGTCACACAACATCGCAGTACCTATCCGTATCAGCAAGGAACATTGCGTTAAAAAAACCTCCACAATTGCAAACAAATATTCTCGATATTTTGTTTACTTGCTACAGCTAAATTGTTCACTGTGGAATAGCTGGAGCAGAATCCTCGACGTTTGAACACCAAACCATGGATAAGAGAATAAACAAACAAAGCAAAGGCTATCCTCTGCCCATACCAGGAAAAGTCCAATTGCCACGCTAAAATTTAGAGCTGAACAGTAAACTGGGAACGACCTCATCCAACTTGGCTCTCTGTCAGGGCGACCCGATCCCTTTATCGCCTCTTCACCCATCCATTTTCCACCACATACCGCAGACCTCGAAATCTCAATAACCATCGTCACGAAGAAATCAAAGCTCGTCAAGATGTGCAAGCTTCTGGAAATCGAGTATTCCTGCTCCCACGGAACCAAGCGCCACCGCAAGAGAATCGATGCCCTCTGCAACTGCGACAATCCTCTAGCATGCATGGCCGGGGATGTGCATCTCGGCAACGACCCGAAGACGAAGATCGAAGATCTGGACCAGGGGAACTTCAAGGTCGTCAAGGTCGGAGGCGTCTGTGACGAGTGCGCGCAAAAGATGGCTCTGGAGATTGAAGAAAAGGACAGGATGTTTGGGGAACTCGAAACTAGCCTTGAGGAGATCAACAATGATCTGGGCCTACTCGCTCTCGCAGGCCCAGCCGACGGGCAAGACGCAAAGAGACACAAGCTGCATCGCCGAGAAGTCACATCTACCAAGACCCAGCACACACCTCACGACTCGGACTGGATCTGCGCCAACGGGCCATGCCAGGGACGCGTCACCTTCTCCATCGACGGACGTCGCGGCCGGTTCTGCCAGAAGCACACCTGCGCAGCTCAAGACTGGGGGTGCATCTCTGGCGTTGCGACGAAGCTCAACAGCCCGCAGTTTTCCATCTACTGCCACATCCACACGTGTACCAAGGCGGGATGCGGCATGAGGATTGCTCACGACTCGGCTATCTACTGCTGCACTCACTCTCACATCCCTGATCTTGTTCGTTAGTCAGAATGGGACTCTGTCAGATGTCTTCATGAAGAGGTAAGGGGAATTATACGTCTTGATGACTTCCTCCTGACAGTCTGATAGATTCGAGCGGGCCATAGTGATGAGTGACAGGGGATGGGCCAGTCCTCCCTAAGAGGCTGAGGCTGGTAGGTACCACGTCGGATATGAGATTGGCATACCTCTGACGAGAAAACAGTTTGAATTGGAGTTTGCTAGTTTGCAACTATTCGGGTCAAGACGACATATGCGAAGTGTATGAGCATATCTTCCCCTAAAGTTAGCTACGAAGGTACCATAGAATTAATGAAATCATGAATAAAATAGCTATAAAGCTGTAATGACATTAGAATATATCATTCTGATTTTTATAATGTTTTTAATTTAACTAGTCCATTGTATAGTAGAGGTCTAAGAGGAGTCAGAGCCAAACCTGGCCCCTTTGGCGTCTCGTTTATGTCTTATTGACATTAGAAACCACGCCAACGCTCAGAGAAATGGGAAATTGCGATAGATTCGGCTGCAAGCTGCCCCGTAAACATGCTCCGGATAATGGTCCTCTTGGAGGATACGCAGTCCCCAGCAGCATAGATGCCCTTTTCCGTCGTTTCCATGCTCGAAGGATCTACCCTGATCAGCCCTCTATCCGTGAGTCGTATATCCAGATCCTCAACAAAGTCCAGGTTCACTCTGCCCGTGGGCAAGTGGAACATGAAAGAGTGCATGGCGAGCCTGCTGCCGGCGAGCCAGATGACGATGCTGTGCGACTCGGCGTAACTACTGCTGCTCTTGCGTCTCGCGGTCTCAACCTCGTATAGCCTGGAGATCCTCCGGTCGTCGATTGTGACCTTCTGTACCTCTGTCGAGACTTCGTGCAAGAGGTGTCGTGCGAGGTCGTCTGCAAGCTTGATGTTTTGGTTGGTGTAGATGGTGACTCTTTTCGCGTAGTGGAGGGCCATGCGGGCGAGGTGCATGGCGGCAGGGACCGAGCCGGAGGCATCTGTGGCGAGCACGGCTGACGAGTATGCTCCCTTGTTGTCCTTGCTTCCGTCTGATAGGGGATCGTTGAAACTGCCGACGTCTTGTTATGGGGGGATGAAACGGGGGGGTGTCGTCTTCACTTACAGCACCCTCATCCAAGCATCCTTGTACCCAGTAATCCCTGGATACATGATCTCGTAGCCAGGGGCCAAGAGTATTCTCCTAGCGCGGACCGTCCTCCCGTTGGCCTTGACTATGAAATGTTCATGACGTCCAGGCTCGGTGCGTAGGATGCTCAACACCTTGTCGATAAAGTAATTCACATTATCGTAGCCATCGAAGCTTTTCAACATGAAGGGCTTCAACCTGTCCGGCACCCTCATTTCGTCGGGGACTGGCATCCTCGTGATCCACGTGTTGTTGTCCATGGCGCCGAGCCCCATACCACTATCGAATATGGCGACGCGTAGGTGCTGCTGAGCGAGGTTGGCGGCGGCTGTGATACCCGCGGGGCCGGCCCCGATGATGCATGCGTCGTACATGCGCGGCTTGGCGAGGACGACTTGCGCGAAGCAGAAGAGGACGATCTTGGTGATTATCATGTTGGGAGATGGCTGGACGTCGATTACTGTGTTCTTTGATATTGTGCCCGATGTCTTCTGCCAGAGACGTTGTCGGCAACAACAAAACAAGTATGAAGAGTCTGGATGTTGGAGGCATGATGGAGAGACGTGTACTTAACTCAAAATCCCTCTCTTGAACATGAAAAAGTTTGCAGAGAGCGAGACTTCATCTGTACCTGCCGGATAAGAACGGTCGCCGATAACATGCTGATAGCACGAGACGCCGGAACATCAGAAGCTGTTACTAACTCCTGTCAGGTATTATAAAGAAATTCATATAAAATATAATAAAATAATAAAAAGACATTCTCATAAAAAGTAATACTTTAGAGATCTTTGATCCAATACTTGACTCATACGTTATTGACTATTGTCACTATGTATTGGACTTTTGGCTGCCAGTATGCCCTCAACATTGCCTCCGTAACGTTGAGGAGGGGATCCCAACTTCGACTCTGCAATTCGTCAGACCATAGCCACACAGTCAACTGTCCGAAATACTTTCCATGCATCATTTGGTATCATCTATCCCTCCGGATTCTCTCCATCACGGAGTCTTGTTCGGGGCCCACTCTGTTAGTGTCCGATGCTTCGGCGGCCGAGAGAACGGACCCGGATACATTCACGGTGACTTTCGGTGACCGACCAGAGAGCATCGGTCCGAAAGACCAAGCAACCCTCTTGTCCCTCCCATATTTTTGAGTTTTTATAAAACCGGCTTCTTCTTCTTTCGTATCGGCATCCTCCAGATCAATCTATCGCTCTAGTTTGACATTGTGCCAAGACTTTTCATTCTCCGCCGCCTACATGATGGATCACGACGGACCCATGGAGGAGATTCCCCACAGTCACCATCACCACCATCACCTTCAATGCCATACTCATCATCACCATCATGGACCTCCTCATGATTCTGAGATGTCCCTCGGAGAACAGAACAAGGCTCACTTCAAGTACGTGCCCACAAACACCTGGCCAGTCGTCATGCTAACTTGCCCTAGCAATGTCGCTCCCGCTGTGTTCCAGTGGCCTTGGATCGTGGAGCTGTGCAATCAGATCACGAGGGAGCTCCGTGCAAACATTGACTGGATTGGAATTCAACCTCCGTCAACTCGACCTACCAAAATTTTGGATTACGCCTGTGGAAACGGCGTTGCGTCTCGAGTGCGTACCACACCAATGCCAAGTCCTTGATCTACACTGACGTGAACAGGCTCTAGCACCGTTTGTTTCCAGTGTCCGAGGCATAGATATCTCCTCCGGAATGGTGGAACAGTACAACGACATGGCCTTGAAAGGAGGCTTCTCGCCCGAAAAAGTCAAGGCCGTCCAAGGCGATCTAGTTGACCCTACGTCAACGCCCTCTCCCGAACTCAACTCGCCCGAATTTTTCAATTTTGACCTAATCATCATGTGCATGGCCCTACACCACGTCGAAGACCATGAAAAGATGATTGCGAAACTCTCGGAGTGGCTTCGAGAAGGTGGAGTGTTGATCATTGTCGACTGGGTCGCCATCTCGGAGAGTAACTGTCCAGACGCCCCCCGAGCAAAGGCCCTGTCAAATCACACCATGAATCGAATGGGATTTACTGAAAACGACGTAAAGGAGGCTTATGACAAGGCCGGGCTGGAAGACTGGGCTTGGAAGTGGGCTTCGACGAGGTCCCAGGTACCAACGGAGATTGGGGGAGAACAGCAGTTGTTCTTCTCCCGCGGACGGAAGCCGGCCTAGTAGAGAATTTCCTTGATTCGGAGTTCTTTTGATACACGACTTGATTAGAAATTTGCAATTTTAAGCGTTTTCCTGTTTTCTATTTTCTCTCAAGCTGGTAGCTAGACTCATATCAGACCAGTTCCTTCATGTAACGCGACGATGTTTGATTCTTCCCTTCTCCCTCACAACCTACTTGAAATAGTTACAGCTTGTAAATGCATATTTATTTGTCAGCTTTGAAGGTCTAGCAAAAGACTATTGGCCCTCTGCTCGAGTGCAGAGTATGATTGGGCTACTAATGACTTGCACCCCTCCGACCCCTGGCATCTACACTCCCCTACCAAGTTCCGGACTATTTCCAGACAGTTCTTTACTTCTTTCGAGACTATCCTCTTTACGATTGCAACCTGTTCCCCGGGATCCACCTCGAATACCCCAAATCTCACGCTTGACAGGCTTCCGCAAGTCTGTGAGCTAGGCTCGCTTCCCCATCCGTGAGACTTGACCGCCTCCTCGAACGAGTAAATGATGAGCTCTAAAGCGGAGACTACAAGTATTCTGCCACTCCGGTAGCTAGAGTACTCGCTTGTGGTCAGGATCCTGTCGAGACTGGCCATGCAGCCTTTGTTGGTCTGAAGTATCTCATCCAGACCTCGAGATTTCGACTGTGTTTGGGCTTCCAGCGATTCTAGCATCGTGGATAGTTCTGAAATGACCGAAGGACTCTGAGGCTCCGGGCTCCATTGCTCTTTGGGGGGCGAGCCTGACGTGCTCGGAGAAAGCCAGGTAGAGTCAGGGCTGAGGGGTAGGATGTCGGCTTGTCTCAAACAGGGAAGTATGGATTCGATTTCAGTGTTGAAGGGGCCATATGCGCTGTTATTTCTGAATTCGACGGTTGGATACTGTGACTGCGGATTGTCGTTCCTGGTTTGCTCAAGGGTGTGGTCGTACGGCTGTTGACCTGAGGGGTCGTCGTAACAACCAGGGCTGCTGATGGCGAGCTTGCATGGGTCCAGGCAGTCTTGATCTCGGCAGGAAACCGATCTCGATAGAGGATGAAGATATTCAGCAGGGGTCTTATCATCCGTGTTGTGAGCCCTGCCATTGCACTTCTGCCTCCGCCTCTTCTTGGTCATTCTGCCCACCAGCGATACCTCGTACGTGCAAGTCATGTCTGACTGTAGACATCTTTTACATCCCGTCTTTTCCCCCGTGCACCGGACCTAAGGAGAGTTAGCGGGGTGGACTACTTTAGGGAAACTACCGTCTCACCTTGGCGGCGTGACAAGCGGTGCACGCAGATCGCATACGAGGGGGCTTTCCTCCAGCCATGTTGGACATGTGTAAGACGAACTGCAGATCTACTCGACCTACAACTTTACCGAGTATCGATGAAACGTCCGAATATTTGAAAAGAGACAGAATTTTCAGTCTCCTGACCCAAGATTGAGCATGTGCTGACTTTCCCGCCATTCTCCCTCCAAGCCAGTTCGACGAGGCCATCAAGGTCCTCAAGCCTGGATCCGGTTCTCCAGTAGGAGAGACCCAAGACGGGCAACCCTTGTCAACCTACCATCAGCCTCGAATGGATCCGACCTATCAGCGGCGGAGGATAATAAATCATGGCTTCTTGCTGGGGCTAGACTGCTATTGAGTTAGCGGGCGACTGCTGGTTATGTCAGTTGTTTTGTTTCAAGTGTGGTTGCTGGATAACTGTTTCTCCATTTTTATACCCAATCGCCTCTTTTTGCATAACCAACTACCTGGCCTTTAACAATTCGCGCGTCTTACGTTTGCTGAGCCATGATTTCTTGGTCTTGCGAACAGGGGTGAAAGCGATTAGCCAAGCTAAATAGACAAAGGCCGTTTGCTCAGCGTAAAACCACCAATAAATGGCTCGCAACCCTCCCCAGAACTACAAAATCTGGCCTCTTCGTCTCATCCTGGCTAGGCAATCGCGAGTCACAAAATCGCGACATCTTGTTTGGGATTGTTTGGGCCGCAGCTGACCCATCTTGCTAGGCCTGATGGCACTTTTTGAGAACACGTCGTTCATTAAAAGCCTCGCTAGAACAACGAGGAGCGTAATGAATTGTTAGGCATCAGTGTTTGTTTGACAGAAGCCACGTATTGGAGGATGAACTACGACTATATAGCATCATGAGATGTCTCTTTGTATTTTTGATGCCTTACCTCAACTCATCTGAAACATCGATATCAATCATTACATCTATTCACCTTATTGTGCTCTAACAACCTGTCCATTCGAACCACCAACTTTTCGACGGCCATAAACAGCTCAGGCTTCAGTATGTTCAAACTCAAACCCGGTCTTGACTAGCCATCGTCTGATCAATGCAGGTCCCAAGATGAAGCTTCAAGCTCTTGTTGCTGCTGCTCTTGCCGCGGTGGCCATGGCTGACCACCGTCCACCCGCCAGGGAAAAGTGTGGACGCCTTGGTGTCAAGGAATGGGACCCCGACAACCTGCCCGAAGGTGTAACTGTAGAGGACATCCGGATGTGTGCTGAGCATCCTCTGGAAGTTGGCTACTATTGGGGTTTTGGCGAGTAGTTGCCTGATAGGTCCCTGTCAACCCTATCGTTCGTTTCTTGTAAGCGGCGAATCGAGAGGTGGTGGCAAACCGAAAATTCCGTGTATAGAGGGCGCAGAGGCAAGTGCCACGGAATAAACGCAAGTTCCAAGGACATGTCAGGATTTGTCTGTTTGTGCCCGAAGAAGGGTTTTGTATCCGTTCGAGGTTTTCCCCTTCTCTATACTACACGTCTTTTCCATCCCAAGTGCACCAAAACTGGACAGCTGCATCACCCGGTCCAGAGCTTCGAGACCGTGCCAAGTTACTCAAAGGGTTTCGACTTTTTGTCATCTGTGAAGCTATCATACTCATGATACCTTGTTCTCATACCAAGTCATCTAGGCAGCAACTCCGCTCTCATCCTTCAATCCTTGAAGATAGGGATGGTCCCGTAGGCAAACATGAAAGGTCCTGGAGGGCTGGCGAAAGGCAAAGACTTGATGTCTTGCACGTTAAACGAGGTTGTTCATGGCGGATGGAGCATCTGGTGGAGGGGGATTAACGAGAGATGATGTGTTTATGTACTTGAACTTGTAGCCTGATCGTCTCAATGAAATGGATGACACCTATAACACCAGGACTCGTATAGGCGATTACTCTGATGAAGACAGTGATGGAATCGATGCAGCTGATGAATTTGGAGGTTCTGGGTTCGGTGGTGACAGTGACACATCACCTGTGGTAGAGGTAAGGGGATCTAGGATGATGCCTGGGGTGCAACGAAGGGACAATGCGGATCAAGGGGATCAATGTAATCAATGCGGTCAGAACAAAGAGAGCGGTAAAAGCAGGACAGTGTGTGGATCTGGGGCTGAATAGGGGGAGTGAAGTTCACCTGCTGAGACTGGGGAGAGCAGCCGGCGTTCGAGTGGTAGGTTGAGGGATGTTGAGCCCGACTTGGGGTGCCCATGGCTGCGACACGCTGGTGTATTGCTCTTTGTATTAGGTCCAATCATGCTCTGAATATTTCATTTGCACCTTTCGCCCTACACGTGCTCTTCCCATGCCCTCCGATCGCGCTTGAATCTTGATGTCACGGCCTGCCACAAATGCAGGCCACTGGAGTTAGAAATCGATTCCCACTGCTCCCTTTGCTTGAAAAGAGGCTCTGCATCGTTACTCAGGGGTTTTACTATCCTTTTTGGACCTACTTACAGCATATTACGCTGTTGTCAATCCCGCCAACCATTCGAGACTTTGTGAGATGCTCAGTACGGAGGTATATCTCGTCGTAGCTCATCTCTATTTTCTGTCCACTATAGAGCTGGACAAGGCTAATGGAATTCTCATCTTGTTATCCAATAACCTTGGAAGTAGCTAGATACCTTATTTGAACCCCTTCTTCAAGTTGCCAAAGCTCAGAGTCGGCTTATACTTGGCCTCCTCCTTGGCACCAAAGTCCCAAACAGTGTAAAAGTGCCTGAGCAGGTCCTTCCCAATCAGAGTGAATCCCTCAGAGTCGCCTTCGTCAAATGGAGGCCAGCAGTACTTCTCCTCCATCGCAAATCCCGGCGTCGCAAGCTGGTCTCCGGTCAAGGTCACGACGGCCGGGTTGCGGGCGTCAGCGTCCCCAAAGGCAAAGGACACGGACCAGGACGAGTTGAAGTCCTTGCACTGGGGTCTGTAGCCGTCCTCAATGATGGCGGTCCAGTTCATGCCGATCGACTCGTAGACGGCCTGTGTCTGTCCCTTCGGAAGGGTGATTCTTCCGGCGCCCGTGTCGAAGACGACTCTTCCGGCATTGAGGTCTGTTGTCTTCTTGACCTTCTTGCCATTGACGGTTTGCGAGCCGGAGACTGAGTTGATGACAGAGGCCCAGACCTCGTATTTTCCATCTGTAGGGACGATGGGCACCTTGGCCAGCTTGCCCTCGGTGTAGGTGGACGCCTTGGATGCACCCAGCGTCAAACGACCCTTGCCGACGCCGTTGGCCTCGTCACTCGCCGGGCCGTAATAGAGGCCAAACTTGGGAGCGTCCAGCTTGGGCATCAGTGTGTACATGATGGTGTCGGCAGCTCCAACGATGATGGAGTTGAATGCCAATCCAAAGAATCCCTCGCCGGGAATATTGCCCCACGATGATTGGCTGGCGGCGATGAATGACTGGTTCCAAGAAACCTTGCCAGCCTTGAACACGTCGTTGGCGATGAGACCAGCGGTAGTGCCACCAAAGTACTCGATCTCGCCCCATCTGCCAGTCAGCTTCCCGGTGGTTGAGTTGTCTACATTGTATCCAACTCTCTTGCGACTTGAAACAGTCAGCCTACAAACATAATTGATATGCTTCAGTGAACCTACCCGCTAAAGTTGCTGCATTCTTCGGCACAGGTTTGATCAACCATCCAAGAAGTTGCGCTTCCAGTGTCGAACAGCAAGCGATGTGTCGTGGCGGGTGTTCCAACGTCGAATTCTACGAGATGCTGCAACTCTGTGAGTAGGAGGAATCTTGTTGGGTCTTGTTGCACTTACGTAGCTGTTGTCGTGGACGATGGGCAGGTCAAGAACTGCGGCCGAAGACAAGCCAGAGGCCAGGGACGTAGCCAGAAGGAAGTTTCGAAACGCCATGATGTAGCAGTCTTCTCTGGATAGTGAGGCTGTTATCCAATGAGGAACTGAATGAGGAGAGAGAGGCAGACAGTCCCGAATTTATATGCTCCCTCTTTGCCCCTTACGACCTGCCAAAAACCTTAATTACTCCGGCTTCTAGAAAAACAGTCCCGTTGCCCCTAGTCCCCGGGCCTATCGGAGATGCCCATTTGAAACGGCTAAGCGGAAGAATTTGGGAATACGAGGCGCTATGGTCATGGGTCACGGTGCCAATGCGAGCGGGACTAACACGTCATGGTTAATACGAAGAGACCAGGGTTCAAGAGCCGTCTTTTTATAGACGATCTATGCTACAAGGAGCATATAGGCCGTTCGGTACTGTTATGGGTCGAGGATAGCCTAGCCCCTTTTGAGGCGAGTACGAGTAACATGGCTTTTATGCGCGTCCTTAAGCTTAATACAAGACCACACCGTGATCCGGCAGTGTTCTGAACTTGCAGAGGCCAGTACTTCAATATGGAACTCAAAGGACTTCTGGCAGCTTTCTTTGCTGCATCCTCACTTTCCTTGGGCCTTGCCCAACACCAATGTGGTTCCGTCAGACCAGCTCGCGAAGCCGTCAAGGCTGCACGTGCTATGCGAACTGCGCAGAGAGCCGAGGCAAGCAATGATCAACCTTCAACTCTTTCAAGGCGGGCCGAGGGCTTGATCATCTCCACCTACCTACACGTGGTTGAGAGTCAAGCCCAAGCTGGCTTCGTCACGGACCAGATGCTCGCCGACCAAGTAAGTAATGACACAACAATACCGTGATTAATAGCTTACAACTCGTAGATGAGAGTCTTGAACGAGACATTTGCGCCACACAGGATTCAGTTCGTCGTCAAGGATGTGACACATACGGTCAATGATAAATGGGCGTCAGTTACTCGTTTGAGAGAGAAGGACTTGGCTCTTCGTCAGGGAAACTATGACGATCTCAACATCTACTTTGAGACGGGCCTGATGACCGAAGGCTCTGTCACAGGTATCTGCAGCTGGCCAGTCGAAGACCCCGTCAACACGGGCATCAACGGTACCTCCTGGGCGGTGTACGACGGCTGCCATGTCAGCCCAGGCACGATGCCTGGCGGTCCAGGCGTTCCATGGATTTCGACAGAAGACAACAAGGGCAAGACTGCGACTCACGAAGTCGGACACTGGTTTGGCCTGTTTCACGTTTTCGACGGCTTTAGCTGCACGGGTGATGGTGACTTTATCGACGACACGCCTGCAACGTTGACTGCTACAGTGGGCTGCCCCGTGGAGCAGGATTCATGCCCAGATCAGCCTGGCCTTGATCCGATTCACAACTACATGGACTACAGTAGCCATGATTGGTAGGTTGATTCTGTGATTAATGTTTGAGCGTCTGCTGACCCGTGGTAGCTTGCACGAGTTCACGCCGTTGCAGGAAGAGCGCATGTATAGGTCGTTTGAGACTTTGAGGAAGGGAAGAGGGTTTGACCTTGCTTGAGCAGTGTATCCTGATGATACTCATCTCAAGACTCCAGTCTACCAGCCAGTTGTAAGGGCTCGGGTAACAGCATCCGCAAGCGTCTCCAGCTCCGAATCCTTCAAATCAATGCTCTCATTATCCGTCTTTTCATAGAGCGTTCCACCCTCTGACCAGATACGTCGAAGAGTGTATGAGACGGCATGTGGATTTCCCTCGCTCCACGCCTTTTGCTCCGCATCTTTGAGTTCCTGCAGGGTGTAGCTTGTGGTCGTCCACGGCTCTCCGCCCGTTTGCTTCTCAAACTCGGCGAGGATGTCCTTTGAGGTGACGACAAAGGACTGCACCTTAAGGGCCTTGTTGAAAGAGGCCTCGGGGTGGCGGAGGGCTGCCACTGCAGCTTTACCGACGCTGAATGATGTTAGTCATGTTTGATGCACATAAAAAAGGACAAACTCGCTCAGGCATTGTGGTGAAGCCAATCTTGCCCTCACCGTTATCGATAAGAATGGCCTTCTTGTTGGCAACATCAAAGCCTCCCGCCTCGACAGCCTTTGGCGACAAGGTAAAGTACATGTCGACGTACGGTCCAGTGACCAAATAAGTGTACTTGAGACGCTTCACATTCTCCTTGATGTACTTGCGGACCTTGAGCTTGAGCTGGTGAGGCTTCTCAGTCGCGCTCTGAGGACCGTACTCGATATCTGTGCCGTACTCGGAAGGGAAGAACCACTTGACAGAGGGTGACTCTTCGGCAAGTCGGATGAGGTCGATTTGCGTCTCGAGGACATTTCGGCCCACAGCGCTGATGACGGTGTCGACGCCTTCATAGGCATTCTTGACGTCCTGCTCGTTTCTCACATCTCCCGTGATGATACTGACACCCTTGGACTTGAGCTCGCCAATGAAATCAGCCTTCTTGGCGACCGTATCTTCAGAAGTAAAGATGCTAATCTTGGGAAACGAAGGCCTGGCGTTGACAATGTGGTTGGTAATGTACTTGCCAATGGAGCCGGTAGCCCCAAAGATGAGGATGCTAGAAGCCTGAAAAGAAGCCATTTTGAATGTGCAAATGATTTTGCAAAGGAGTCAAAGGCTGGAGTTTTATATTTTAAGAGGTTGAGGGGAAGGGCGTTATTGACAAATCCAAGTCTTGTAGAGTCGGGTATGGATCCCGAGCGGGGTCATTCGAGCACGAGATGTTTGGCTCAATTGATGAAATGGGCCGTTTGCAAGTCAAGCCCCATTATTACTCACGGCGTCATTACCTCTGCTATGCATGATGAACTAGACTGCATTACGATTTTGTATTGAAAAAGGGAAAATGAAGAAAAAAACTGAGCATAAGCCAAACAGAAATATTCAACTTCCGCTTCATTGCCACAACGCCCATACATCGTAGATACAAACGAAATGGACACCATGGTTTGCAGACTGAAATCGTATCTAATCCAGTAGCTTAAAGCGCACGCATACTTGAAGATCCGGATAAACGGCCCTGATTGAGTTCGAGTCACCAACTCACAATGTCACGTCTCCGTTCAGGACATTGCAGTGGCCGGTGCAAACTAATAGATCACAGGAGGCTGAGCGAGAATTTAAAAAGTCATGAGACTGGAGTATCGGTCAAGTTCTGATTCCATGAGCGGTGCACTGCCAGCTACTCATCGTCACCATCCCATCTCATATAGTGCGATGGCGATGCGGCTCGAGATGTTCTAAAGCTCGCAGTCTAGTCCATATGAGAGGCGACATGGAGGCGTTATAAACGAAGATTGATGAACAATAGCCATAGCATGGTTTCACTCGTGCCTCCTGGATCAACTTCTAGTGTGATATTTCCACCATTTCCCATGATTCCCGGATCAGAACCTGCTCTTGTTTCTATAGACCCCAGTAATTCATCATCCACGCCCTATTATATGTATACCTCTTAAAATCCGTTTCTTTGTTTGCCTTGCAGAGCTGTACCTAGATCTATTCTTCTACGTGGAGATGCACAATGCCATTGTTCAAGAGAACGTGACAATACTTAACCTTCAACTTGTTCAGCCCATCACTACAAACAACACCTACGAAATGGCCCTCGCTTCCATCCTCCCGTTTGCCGCTCTCAACCATCTCCATCCCTCTTCTCCTAAAAACTACGGTAAGTAAACCTCACCTCGAATCCATCCGACCAAGTCCAAAACCACCTTGGTCACAACACGATGGATACTGCCACCCTCGTCCATTTCCGCGACTCAACGCTCTACAAGGACCTGGAGCAAGGCCTCCGTAACCTCCTCCTGAGAAAGATCACCACGAACCCCAGCGCGCCCAACTCCACCGAAGACCCCAAGACCCGGTTCTACATCTACGGCCTCCCCGAGCGTCACCGGTACGCATGCTGGTGCACTGATCAGCCCAAGCGGGCGTGCAAGCCCTGGACTTCGTGCCAACAGCAGCCCCGTCCCGTCCTCGGGCAGAACATGCGGCTGGCCGTCTGCGAGCGCAGACACAACAATGGATACCACTGTGACGACCAAGATTGCTTCAATCCACGAGCTGTGGTGACGACCTACTTTCGCAGCATCTTGAAGCCACGGTCCAACTTTTCTCGACCGACGTGGAGAGACCGAGTCGGCAGCCAGGTCGGGACCTTCAACATTTCTCCCGACATGTACCACCAGTTCGTCGACGCTGTGTGCCTCTTGATCGCGGATCTTCACGACCCCTTCACGGCTGGGAATCAAGGATGGAACTCTCATGTTCACAGCATCATTGGGTGGTATGATCGACCTGTTGAGCGCAACGTCGACGAGTTGATGCACGAGGCCATCAGGGCTCAGACGGAGCGCCTGGAGAGCGAGTACATGCAGGCGAAAATTCGGGCGTATAATAAGCAATAGACACATTGGGGATTGAACAAAGGGCATGATTGTTCTGATCGAAAGGAAGCAGTGCTGGCACAGCCCTAGTATTACTCACGACATCATGAGCTCTCTACTATACAGGACGAATTAAATCACGGTTTACTCTATCGAATAATGTGTCTAAAAACTAGTACCATGTCTAAACAGAAGTCCAAGCAGGCTGATTCAACACGCCGTAGGCATCCCATGCAACGAGCAGCGTCACCAAGACTCCTGGATTCTTCTATAGACGGATTCTATGACTTTTTTTCATAGAAAGAAGAGCATAATCATGGCTAGTTTAGCTGTTTGCATGGTATCGTGTATTGAATTAGTACGGGAGCATTCGTCGAGCTAGAATCACTCAGTTGGAACCCCTCTGCTATTCCAGGGAGATACAGATCTACGAACCTCTGTTCGTGCTCCGTGGCCAGGAATTAGACATTTTTATTGCCTTTATTTCTCATACAGAGCCTTGAAGAATCAAGGTAAGCTCACCCCCACTGCTATTAGTGGGCGTTGGGTTGCCTTCCGTTGAGCATTTCTTCTGGACGTCTCCAGCATCGACTTCAAACAACTCTCAAGGATACTGAACACGCGCGGGTCATGGAATGTTTTCACAGGAGAAAACATCATGCCATGGGGCTTGTCGGTGACTCCATGATGCCGTCAGGTTTTCATTGTCAACTATTCTCTCATCGTGTTATGTTGTGCATGACCTGGAATCTCGGTGCAATGGTGATAGACCTGTAGGTATGTTAAGCGGATCTTGGCCATATAATTCATGCTATTGATAAGAAGGAAGCTCGAGCTGGGACAGTACATTGACGAACAAGAGTCATGACTTACCTGGCTTTCCGCTACCAGACAAAAACCTTCTTCCGTGAAGCATATCCCCCGGCATCAAATCACTGGCCCGCGTAGCACCGGTTTCCCTCACTGATTCACACATTACCCTTAAATCTCCTCTTACTTACTGAGTTATAAAGTTGCATGACCAAATAGACATGGATATTACGATCCGTGGAAAGTTGACAAGACTAGAAGATTAAACTGAACCGTTGGTCACGACAGACAGCACGTATAAAAGGCCTCCTCTCGACCTCCCACTCGCCACTCTCAACAACTCCCATACATATTGTACCAGAAATTTCAGTAAGTAAACCCTCCAGCCACCTGACCGAAGCGTCAACCTACTTGTCAATCATGGATCCCGCCATCCGAGCCCGCTTCCTCGAGTCGCCCCTCTGCAGGGACCTCAAGACAGCTTTCCAGTACATCATCGAGGAAAAGATCAAGAACTCATCCGCAGTTCAAAAGACTGAAGTTCTGGACCCGTACTACATCACCGGCCTTCCCCCGCCGTACTACGGAGGCTGCTGGTGCTCCAGGGTCCAAGCTGAACAGTGCTACGACCCCGAGTCGTGCCCCTGTAAGCCACGTCCCCTCATGGGCGTCAACATGCGTCTCGCCGTCTGTTATCGCGATCATGACGAAGAGGTGAACTGCTTCGAGAGGTATGGCGCTATGAGGGATTGCTTCGACCCGCGTAACGTGGCAGATGCCTACTTTCGTGACATCTTGTCCTACAAGTCGGAGCCAAACACACCATGGGCGCAGACGTGGAAAGAAAGATTAACCATCAGCTTCGGGATCTATAGGATTTAGCCCACAATGCGCAATCACTTTGTAAATGCGGTATACGCCTTGGTTGACGATATGCTCGACCCCTTCAAGGCGGGGAATGCAGGATGGCTGCCGCAGGTCCACGGCATACTAGGGTGGTATGGCCAGCCGGAAGAATATTGTATTGAGGAGCTGGTGCGGTGTATGAGCGACGCCAGGATGGATCGCTACGTTATGGAGAGGCCACGGCGCAATCCTCCATGGTATCGAGAGCATTGGGAGGATTTGGAGTAGACACATGGGGTATTGAGCAAAAGTCTTGATTGCTATTCTAGTCGAAAGGAAACAGTAATAATTCTACCTGCGTGCGCAACACTCAGTTCCGGTGTATCATTGCAAAGCCAAACTCATAAAGTCATCAAAGAAAACACCTCACAACACCTCACAGAGAGTGCCCCTCGACCCGGAGGACTGTCCGCAAGTGCTCAAACGAAAGCCTCTGTCCCTTGTGGCAAGCCAGCAGATTAGCCGTCTTGAGCACGTTCTTGATCTGGCGACCGTTGAGCTCCAGGCCAGCCAGAGCCTTGGTCTCGTCGTCGGTGATGTCGTGGGCAGCTCCGCCGGCGACCTTGGCGTCGAGGCTGACGGCGCGGTTGAGGAAGCCCCGCCAGACGGCCTCGCGGGAGGATCGGTCGAGGGGAGGGTACTCGAGCGACATGTGGATTCGGCTCTGGAAGGCCGAGTCCATGTTCTTCACGCGGTTGGTCGTGAGGAAGAGGATGCCCTCGTAGTACTCGAGCGTTCGCAGGAAGATGGACACGATTCGGTTGCGCTCGATATCGTGGGGGGATCGAGCCTCGAGGAAGACATCGCACTCGTCCAACAAGAGGACGGCATTCCAGTTAGCCACCATCTCCAGGATGCGGCCAAGGTTCTCCTCGATATCGTACGCATCGCTGCCAAGATCACCGGCGCTCATGATGTACAGAGGCACCTTCATCTCCTCGGCCACCGACTCAGCCGTCAGAGTCTTGCCGATACCGGGACCACCAGAGAGCAGCATGATGATGCCCTTGCCCTTGCCCGAGATGATGTCGTCAAACACGTTCTTGAACTTGACCTGGCTCTCGGCGAATGCGAGGATGAGCTCCTTCTGGTCCTTGGGAAGGACAAGAGACTCAAAGGCCTGGTCGTTGAACTTGACATCAGAGACGTCGTCGATGAAGAACTCCATCCATCGCTTGTTCTTGAGCGAGTAACCCCTCACCATGGGGTATGTCATGAGGAGCTGATCCTCAGTTAGAGGAGGACGCTGTGGGCCAGAATTCGCCTCGGAGCCCTCATCATCGTCATCGCTGAAGTTGTCGCTAGTGTGAATGGGGTTGAGCCAGACAGTGTGGTCGGGGTTCAACTTCTCCCAGTTGGCTCCGTCAATGACAATGCGCGACTGAACAGTCTCCTTGCGGGTCTTCTCAGAGTTGACATGCCAGATAGCGGTGCCGTTGTACGACTTGTAGCAGTAGCCAGCAAGCTCATCAAACTTGCGGCCGCGCGTCATCAAGAGTTCCTTGGCGGCATCGAGGCGAGGGTGATACTCGAGGGGATAGCAAGGAAGCTCCGAGAAGGGCACAGTACCAAAGAACTCTGGAATCCTCATGGTGATGTCGGTCCAGCCCATGAGCTTACCATCCCAGTCAATGATCTTGCACTGCAAGATGTAGAATGTGACACCACAATGGTTCTTCCCAAAGTGGCCCGAGTTGAACTTGACCGCCACAGGCTTGCCCTTCTCAGAGCCCCAGACGGTGCAGCCAGGAGGGAACAGGGTCCAGCTGTGCTCAAAAGCAACAGCCCTGTTCTTGAAGTAATCCTCCCGAAGCTGGATGATCTCGCCGAGCTCCTCCTTCATAATGTTGTACAGCAAAGTGACGTGCTCACGAGTGGTTTCATCATAGGCCAAGTCATCCTTGGCAGCAGAGAACTTGTCCCAGCGGTGAACAAAG
This sequence comes from Fusarium neocosmosporiellum, assembly GCA_006518225.1. Taxonomy (NCBI): domain Eukaryota; kingdom Fungi; phylum Ascomycota; class Sordariomycetes; order Hypocreales; family Nectriaceae; genus Fusarium; species Fusarium neocosmosporiellum. Next base: position 20,171 of record SSHR01000342.1, on the reverse strand, counting down.
CACTCGAAGGGGGCGTGGAACTTGAGTCGGGAGACGCCGCAAAAGACGCCGGGGTACCCGTCAAAGACCTTGCCGAGGACGCGCTTCAGATAGGGCGACTGGATGACGAGACTGTCGATGATGAGGGGCTTGTTGGAGTCGGCCTCCTTGGGCTTCTCTGTGTGCATGTTAGTAAGTTCAGAGGTATCTTGGAGGGTATAGGCTTACTCTTGCGGATAATGACGGCGTACTTCTGAGTCTCCTCATTCTCGGCCGCCTCCTCAAGATCTGTGGGATACTTGTCTGTCCACGATCGATCACCGTGCTCGTCGTACTTGGCGTAGAGATCCTTGGTGTCAGCCAGAAGGCCAACCATGATCTTTTCCTTCTCTTCCTCTTTCTTCTCCTCATCTTCATCCTTCTTGTCCTCGTCCTTCTTCTCCTCGGACTTGTCTTTGCTGGTGTTAACACATGGTCTTGTTTGAGATGTCCTGTTAGCTGGCTTACTCTCTGTGGACTCTGACTCTGTCTTTGTCTCCTCCGTCTTCTCCTCCTTGACCTCAGGCTCAGTCTCAGCCGGGGTCACGATGACCACCGATGAGTCGTCGCCGCTCTTTGTTGACTCCATGGTGTCTGAGCTCATGATGTGCCAAAAGATGAGTATCTCCCAAAACTTTGCTAAAAAGAACGATGGCTTTGGTGTGGATTTATAAGTGACCACAGTCGAGGTTTGCTGAGTTGAATGAAGATGAGGAGACTTTTCCTTTGGACTTTGTTGAGGTCCCTTTATAGACTTCAAAACAACGAGTTGATACACTTCGCCAGCAGGCTGCAGCAATCCATCTCGCCTCACGGCATGTTACTCATCCGCATCTAGCTCGCCGACCATCAGCAAAGACCCATCCTCGTAACGAGTCTACCGTCTGAGGCGGAACGGGACCCCTGCATCGCACAGCCCAGGCAGAGGGGACAAACAGGGCTTAGGCAGCCCCCCAAATAGGCATCAAAGCTGTCCATAGGGCGAAAAGCTCCAATTTCGATCCTGATTGGCCTGGTTGGTTTAGAGGCATTGGGGGCCTAAGATTTTAGAGAAGTCGTGAATGCTTGCACGTTGTTTAATGGCCGAGGAGTCATCGGGGAAGTGATCTTTGACCATGGGCACTGCCGGCGCTAAACTTGACTAGGCAACGAGCTCCCCTCACTGAGCCACAATCAGCTTGGCTCCCTCACTATTAGACATGATTCTAGGCTTCAAGGGACGGGAGAAGATGGGTAAGGGAGTATTGGAGTAAGAGTGAATATTCAGGGTTAAGATGAATACCATCAATATTCAGTCTTGGTAACTCGTCCCAAGATACCGACGGTATGCCTCAGGGAACGGATGTGACTACAGGTTCCCGCCAGAGAGTATGCTAGCAGCCGCCTTCTTAACCGCAGTCTGCGCAACCAGAAAGAGACTCGGTCCAACACTGATCCTAGCAACTCCAATCCTCGCCAACTCAGCCGTCGACAACGCATCTGCCGTTCCGTGCGCCAGCTTGACCGCGACCCGCCCGTCCAGCTCCCTCACCAGCGTCTCCACCCACTCCGTCCGCAGGCCTCTCCCCGAGCCACCCCAGTAAAACACGGTTGTAGCCCCCGCGTCCAGGTACGCCTTGCCGCGGGTGACGGCCTCTTTCATCGTGTCAGCCTCGCTGAGGCCGGTGTCGAAGTGGAACATGTCGCAGCGGGCATTGACGACAAAGTCCGGGCATCCTGCATCTGCGGCGGACTGGAGGGCTGTCTTGAGGCGTTGGACTTGCTCGTCAATGGGGTAAAAGGCACCCGTGGCAGGGATGGTATCCTCAATATTGGCGCCTACAACTCCAATCTCGACAGCCCTCTTAACAGTCGCAGCAATCTGTTCCCCATACCCATCCTGCAGATCGGCCGACAACGGAATGCCGGCAGCCTTGCAGAGCGTGACGATCTTGGCGACGGCGTCAAAGTTCTGTTCCAGGGTGAGCTCCTCGTCCTTGATGCCTAGCGAGGCAGCAATGGCCCAGGATGCGGTGGCGAGAGCCTTGACTGGCTTTGATGCATCGTCGTTTAGCGAGACGACGGTGTTGAAAGAGGCTACGTCCCAGACGTTGGGGAAGACGATGGGGGTGGAGGGCTTGTGGAGAGCCTTGAGCTGTTTGGCAAAGTCGTTGGTCATGATGGGGTATATGAACGGGTTACACTAATGGTGAGTGAAGAAAGGCTGGTCAACAAGGAAGAAATCAAATTTATAAGATCCATTGTTGAGTCAGAGGTAGAATTATAGTGTTGCTGTCAATGTGTCCAATGTGAAGGGCGCGCGGGGCAATTGAACCCCGACGGGCGTCAAGCTAAAGCCGAGAGAAGCCATGACGTCTCAACACCAAACGAAGTATCGCGAGAGTCGATGAATGCCATTAACCCTCAAAACGGCAGCTAGTTTTCTCATCAAAAACCGCGAGGTAAGAGGTTGTACTCAGTTTCCCCGGGTAGCTGGCATTGATCATGGATCCTCCACCGTGGACCCCGGAGAACGACATGTGTGGGGAGCCCCGGTTTGAACGGCAAAATAGCGCGATGTTGCAATCGCTCGTTTGATCCGTTTCCAAGATTATAAAGACCACATCTCAAGTCAAGGTCAGAGCATATCTCGAAACTTGTACCTTTATTGAGTCCCAATTCCGTTGCGAAAATGCCGCTCCAACTCCGTGAAGCCCGGGCAGACGACATCCCCGGCATGCGCCGCGTCTACTACTCCGCCTTTGGAGATACCATCATCGGAGGCCACGTCTTCGTGACCAATATTGAAGCTTCGGATCGCTTTTGGAACGCTACGTTTACGGACGAGCTTGTGGATTCTCACTGTCAACTGCTCGTCGTCACCAACAAGGAGACTCCCGGCTCGACGGAGGAAATCATCGCCTTTGCAAAATGGGGTCTTCCCGGAGCATCAATCGATGATCCACCACCCGCAGAAGCCTGGCCGAGCCACGGAGAACTCGCCGTCGACTTCTTCGGAACCATGGTGAAAGCGCACCGCAAGTACATGGGCGACAGACTACATTACTACCTCGAGTGCATCGGGACGCATAAAGACTGGAGAGGCAAGGGAGCGGCGGGTTTGCTCATGCGCTGGGGTCTTGAACGGGCGGACGCAGACAAGCTCCCATGTTTCCTCGAAGCGACTCCCAAGGGGAAGCCGATTTATGAAAAGTTTGGGTTCAAGACGTTGGGTGAAGGTGTGTTTGAGTGGCCGCAGGGAACATCTGTGGAGGCGTACATGGAGCGTGACGCAAAGACAGACACTGTGACAAACGGAGAACGACGGGTTGATTAAACCAAAGGATAAGATAAAGAGCATGTTTGGTCAGCTTGCAAAAGGCTGTGTGTGACTGAATAGCAAACACGAAAAGAGATAAATTACGGGTTTGTAACTTTGGCACGGAAATCTTACCAAAGTCATCTTTTTTGGCAAAACACCAACAATACCAGTACCCGAGAAAGCGACACCGAGATGGTATACAATGTGTACCTGCGAATACCGACGTTTCGCCTGCGGCCACGAGCGCAAGCAACGCTACATCAACTGCTCGACAGGCGACGAGATGGCCGACAGCTCCGGGAGCGCGTGCGGCTCCGTCGACTTTACCGTCGTCTACACGCGGGGTTCGTGCCGCGAGGTTGGATGCAAGTACCTCGAGTGCATGGTCAAGGGGTGGCGTGCTGCAGGTGCGACAAGGGACCCAACGAGGGACACGTCTGCAGGCAGGACACGATGCCGTGGCGATGGGATTATACAGAGTGTAAGCACCGGTTCTGCCACGGGTGCAGGCCTTGGAGGGAGTTTGAGAGGGAGAGGGAGATGGCCAAGAAGAAAGACGCCGAAGGGAAGTCACCGGGGAGAGAGGTTATCTGGAGAGGTTTACACGCGATTACTGGAGGTCTGATCAAGGGTGGAGGCTCTGCTAGACATTGGTAGAGGCTGGGTTGGGGTAGTATCCGTACAGGCGAAGCAATTAAACTCATAATGATAACGGAAGTTGGGGGCTATCAACTCGGCCGAGAAAAACGGACCTGTCGATCCGGAAGTCTCCAGTTGTTGTTTTGTGGGCTGCCTCGTGGTGGTGGCGTGGTGACGGCAGTTGAAAGATGAACCGGGGAATATCAAGACCCCGAGATCACGGCATGCCGGCATCTTCGGGAGACAAGAAGTCGACATGTTTCGAAACACGTTCAAAACGTTGCGAGGCCGCCAACTCATCAGGCATTGTTACCATCATGGCTTTGACCTGCTGCGCCATTGCTCCTCGATGACGTGGGACCAAACTTTGCATGACGTTTTCACTGTAATTTTAGGTCCACCTAATTTTTCTGTGATCTTCACTCTTCGTGGGCGGTAACTTGCGCACAAGACACCTGCATAATTCGGTCACCGATCCGGAATAGATCGGGGGCAAACAAGTCCTCACTCAAAGATCCGGTTTTTTTCTGCCTTTCAAGAATCTCTTTTGACAGGTTGTCGCGTGACTTGCCCCTTTTCCCCCTAAATCGAAGTTGACATTGCAATTCTTACTCCTTTTCCCTTTTGTGTTGATGCTTTAAAATTACCAGCCAAGGGAGACTTTTCGAACCAGCGAATGGTTTTGCCACCTTTTTGCATGTGAAGAGACCCTCGTCATAGCGCATCCCAGACACTCGGTCTCACGTACGTCACCAAACGCTCACTGGCAGAGCCAAGCAAAGCGAGCCTCAGCCCATTATTTGTTGTCAATTTTTTATTTTTGGCTTCTTTTTTGTTCCTTCTTCTCCTTCAACGTTGTTGCCCTTTCATTTCGTTGCTACACACTGCTACATTCCTTTCTTGATACCGGATTGCTTTGTTCCTTGTCGCTCCATTTAGGAAGCAGCCTGTCCTCCCTGGGCATTTGATTCAACATCACCACTATCGCCCACTCGCGATTTGAACCTTTGCAATGGATCCTTCACCAACTTCCAAGATGGCCTCGTACCTTGCGCGTCTGAGCCCCGTGCCCGCCTTCCCCGAATACACCGGGCCTTACAAGGTCGGAACCGTCGATGTCGAGATCCCCGTCTCGGAGCTTCAGGCTCCTTCTCCTGCTCCCGAGGGTGCCGACAACATCCACACGATTCAGTACCGCATGTTTTATCCGGCCGTTTCGGCATCTGATGAGAAGCGCATTGGCTGGCTGCCTACTCCTCAGCGACAGCATCTTGTCGCATACACCAAATTCCTTGGAATTGGCCCCATGCTGGCCGAGTTTCTCTCGTGAGTGTTACTCTCTTGATGCGCCTCAATTGTTTGCTAACCTCTGGCCGTAGCTTTCTCCCGCGACACCTCCATTATACTACGATCCCCGTCCACAAGAACGCGACCCTCAACGATGCGACGACCGAGAACAAGCGATGGCCAACCATAATCTTCTCCCACGGGCTGGGCGGAAGCCGAAACTCATACTCTTACATCGCAGGCTCCCTCGCCTCGCACGGCATCGTCGTCATCTGTCCCGAGCACCGCGACGGCAGTGCTGTCGCTTCTTTCATTCGAATCCCTGAGACGCGAAACGGAACTGTCACTTCGAATGGTCGAATCGAGATCCCTTACAAGAAAATCTCCCACGACGTTTGCCCCGAAGTCTACCTCGCTCGTGAGGCCCAGCTTAGAATTCGATGCTGGGAGATGGGATTGCTTCATGAGGCTGTGCTTGCGCTTGATCGAGGCACTCCCTATACCAACCTGAACCGATCGACACCCAGCCTTGACCAATTCGTGGGCAAGCTCAACATCCGCGAGCCTGGAAGTATCATCTTTGCGGGCCACAGCTTTGGCGCAGCTACCATCACTCAATTCCTCAAGAGCACATACTACGCCAGTGTCCCCGAAGTCGCCGCCATGGAGAAGCCTCTCTTTACTCCCGCCGAGGCCAGCGAGATCCGACGACAGATTTCAGAAAAGACGCTCACCATGCTACTCGACATGTGGTGTTTCCCTCTGATGGCTCCCAACTCTGCGCCTCTATTCAATCTACCTCTGCCCGTGTACGCCGACAAGGCCACAGCCGCTGGAGGCAAAGCCATCTTGGCCGTAGAGTCGGAGCACTTCTTCAAGTGGAAGGAGCATCTCAACGTCAAGGCGCGAGTTCTGAGCCCCGATCCGACCGCCAAGGTCGTCACGCCTCAGATATTTGAACGACCCAGCGGTATCAGGATGTCTGAGCCCAACTTTTTCTACGTCATCAACTCGGCTCATCTGAACCAATCCGACTTTGGAATCCTCTTCCCTTGGTTGACCAAGAAGATTTTCGACGCCGAGCAGCCTGAGCGAGCGCTGCGCCTCAACCTGCGCGCCCAACTGCAGGTCCTCCGCGAGAACAACGTCCCTATCGCGCGCACATACGTCGGAGATCTCGTGGATGGAACTTCCTTCGATAAGCTCGACAAGTTCAACAAGGCGAACGGCGACTCGTGCAAGGACGGTATCAACAACGACCAGGCCATCTTTGACAAGAGCGGTAACAACCCTGTCGGGTTCTGGCGCTGGATCGACGTTATCGGCCGCGGCGACGCCGAAGACAAGGAAACGGACAAGACTGCCAAGGAAAAGGTAGAAGAGGGCGAGCAAGAGATGAAGGGCGAGCTGGACCCCAGCGAGGAATTGCGGGGAGCGCCGGCCTCCATTACTGGCCCCGTCAGCGCGACTGCTGCGTAAAAATCACACTTAACGAAGGACACGAGGGTTTATGAGAGCGAACATGATCTTTTCATTGAGCGGAACTGTTTTTGAGATACCTTTTTCGGCGCAAGGAATAGTCAGGATTTGACTTGGGCGCACTTCGGATGCTTTTCTCTGGAATAAAAGAGCAATCAGATAGACATCAAGGGCTGGATATTTGTTTTGTATCTAAGAATACACCGTCTCATCTTTCACTCTGATTCTCTTCATGGTCGGTCCATCTCAATCACCAGCGTAGACCCCTCATTCTGCCAGATTCCTCCCGTTCCACCAAAGACGCATCTCATCGACACGGGATTCCACATCCGCCCCATTATCTCGTTGATGCCAACGCTCATGTCTTGCGCCGGGGCACACACAATCGCCCGGCAGGCACCCGTGGTCGCTGAGCGGCACCGTCCACCCTCGATGGTGATGTTTCCGGCGTCGTCGGTGAGTTCGGTCCAGGCTGATATGGCGGCAGGGCAGTCGAGTCGATCGGGGCCGGGTTTCTATTTTCTGTTAGCCATCAACACTGCTTGAGTCATTGAGTGACTTGCCTCAGTGCATGCCAGGGACTCTAGACCTCCTTGGCCAGGCTTCTCCAAATGGTCACCCGCATCAACCCCAGTAATCTCCGTAAGAAGGTCCCACGCAAAGTCGTCTATGACCGGATCCTCATCGCGGGGAAGTCTTAGACCACGAGTGGCCTCGACGCATACGGCCTGAGAGGCGAAAAGAACAAGAACCATCGCCACAAGCATGATTAATCGTTTGCGGATTCTGAACACTGAAAGCAAAAAAGAAAAATGTCTCAAAGGTTGGGGACGAAAATGAGGTCTACTGCCGTGTTAAACTTTGACCAGTCCGGATGCATCACACTTCTTATACACGGCCAGACCCATCACAAAAACGTCATTTGCCATACAATACACTTTCCAACCACGAGTTTCCCATCAGGGAAACAGCAACACAAAAGGGCCCGGGGAAGGCGATCGTCACCGCATATCTGGTGCACAAACGCACCTTCCCGCGACCATCTTCGCCAGATGAAGCATCGTACGCATCAAACCCGCTCGCTCGGCTATGGTAGCTGGCCATTCAGGATCCGGAGGTGACACGGTTTTGAGGGAATGCATGGACCCAAGTCAAGAATGGAATCGCCTTCTAGAAGCTTTGGCGAGAAACGAGAAATGTCTCATAAAAGGGTTAACAAAGGCTGGCAGGCGGGTCGATAATGTCAAGTTGGAATGGATTCTCGACGGTATTCCCAGCACCCTAATAATAAATGACATCAAAAACAACAAACGAATCGACAAACTACATGAACTCGGCCCAACCATTTGATGCAAAATTCCACCGCGGCCTTCAGCCAAAAGTATACAATCTAAAAAAAACCCGTGCTATGATCTTTCGATAGCCAAAGCGAGAGGATAGTCTGCTCGCAGACTCATCTTCTGAACAAGACTCCTTGGTGTGTCGCCTTTGTGGTTCCGATCGTCGACATCTGCCCTACTCTCGACCAGAAGCTTCACCACGGAATCAAGAGTATGAGGTCTGCCGACGGCCAGATGGAGAGGTGTTGAACCCTGGCTGTCTCGGGCATGAATATCTGCCCCCTTGTCGAGGAGAAAACGCACCATATCCTCGACAAATGCTGGGTAAATCCACGTGCAAGCTATGTGTAGGGGTGTTTGGCCCTGTTCATTTCTTGCGTTGATGTCAGCTCCCTTCTCAATGAGAAGTCGACGTCGTCCCTGGTCCGATCCAGATTTGCAGGCATAATGGAGGGGGTTTCACCCTGTTAGTCTCTTGCGTTGACATCAGCTCCCTTCTCGAGAAGCTGCGTTGCGGTCTCGGGGTCGTAGGCATAATGAAGAGGTGTGTTCTTGGATATGTCTTCCGCTTTGACACTGGCCCCATGTTCAGCCAGGAACATGACCACTTTCTTGCGGGTAAAAGCCGAGGCCTCAAGGAGGGCTGTTCTGCCATCTGCGCCCGTGGCTTCAAGGTTTGCTCCGCGCTCAATCAAGAGCCTCACCACTTCCTCGTGGCCATTCCTTGATGCTGTAACAAGGGCTGATCGCGCGGTAGTACTCCTCAACTCGGGTCCGATTTGAGCTCCGTTCTCAAGAAGAAGCCTGACTGTTTCCAAGTGCCCACCTTCTGAAGCTAGAGACAGAGCAGTGTCACTCCTGGAATCAAGGTCATCAATCTCTGCTCCGTTCTCAATCAGCAACTGTATCATCGCCGTATCACCCTTCATTGAGGCATTTCTAAGCGGCGTCCCCAAGACATCAGGCTCCCAGCCCACAGTCGCCTCGATGAGCAGCTTCCCTGCTGCCAAATGACCATTGTCCAAACACAAACGTAGTGCTTTATGAGCATCGTCGTTACTGACTACCGCTCCTTGGTTGATGAGGAACTTCACCACCGCTTGATGGCCGGCTTGCGAGGCACGCATGAGCGGTGTGTAGCCTCGCAGATCATTCCCATTGACATCAGCCTCTCTCCGAACAAGGAGTCTCACGAGGCTTGTCAGGCCCTCCTGGGCAGCCCAGGTCAGATGAGTACGGCCTTTGTAGCGCGCATAGCCCTTCTTGGGCCTGAAACCTTCGACAATATCAACCCCGTCGTAGATACTCGATGTCAAACCAAACAAAGCAGCAACAGAATTTTTGTCGCCATTGGCAAAGGCGGCAAATAATGGGAACTCGTATCGCTCTCCTCGAATCTCAATGCCCGGGTTGCTTTTGACCCAAGTTCGGATGAGCACGGAATGTCCCTTGTCTGCAAGAATGTAGATCAAGGTTGCATCCGGGCTGTACTTGCGAATCTTGAATTTTTCGAACAGATTGGCCGTTTTGACCCAATCTGAGACCGTGATGCGCGAAAGAAACTCGCCTTGCGGAAACGCTTGTGCTGCAGCGTCGGAATGGTAAAGAAGGTGCTGGCTGGCATACTCCAGAAATGGAAACTGTTTCGAAACCTTGACCGACCCATCGGAATCGGTCGTGGGATCAAGGGAATCAATAGATGCACGCACTAGCTCATGGTTGATGTACATGCTACAGGATTGCTTGAGAGCCTCATGACCTGAGCTTCCCCAGTCGTATCCAAGATCGGGCCACAGTTCCTGGAGCCCCTCATCCTTGATGAGAAAATCCCTCACAGATTCGTGTATGAACTGTACAGTTGAGCTTTTGGCCTTGGTAATCTCGACGAGTCCTTTTGAGGAAGTGATGACATAGCTGTCAACACATTCACTAGAGTCTGAGACGGTAACGTCGGGCATCTCAGGGTCAACCAGGTCTTTCAGGACCAACCCAGACCAAAGGGCATGGTAATACTCCTCCGGTCGCAGCGGTCGCTTTGAACAGAGAATCCAAAGAATACAAAGAAGTAAGTCCTCCATGTTGTCCTTGTCTCGTCTCAAAATGTCCTTGAAGAGCTCAGTTAGGCCACTCGGGATTTCTGCAAGCCGCTTTCGCAGAGCCAGTCGACCCCGTCGGTTCTCCTTGTTTAGGATATCGACCACAAGTCTGACCCAGAGGAAGACGCCCGCAGCCTTCTCCAGCATTTGTGGGCGAAGCTCTTCAATAAGCGCCGGGTCTCTGATCCGGAGGTTGCTTTGGATGTAGTTGTCCATGTCTTCGGAGTGGCCTGGCTGGTGCTCCAATGTAAGCTCAATACCGCGCCGTATCCGAATGTAAGGATAATGCCGGCTAGAGAAGCAGATTTGAAGTCGCACACCGTTGTTCGTGCAAGATTCTGCTAGCTCCTCGAAGTAGTGAGCCATTTCCATAACCTGTTGTTCATCACACTCGTCCAGCGCATCGATGAAACAGGTGAAGGTGCGCTGACCGAGTTTGGAGACCGCGTTGTGGAAAAGATCTTTCAAAACGTTCAACTGGGGGCACCCTCTTTGGCCCTGTGGAACGAGATCAGTGTCGTCCAGGACTTCCTGGAGATCAGGGTATCCTTCTAATAGCTGCAGCAGTAAAGACCTGAACATCCCTGGGATTGACTTCTCGAGGTATTCGCCACGCGCGTGAAAGAAGAAGGATGTAGTAATTGCGTGCTCATGACTCGTCTTTCTCTTCGTATTGAGGTAGATAAACTTCATGATTGTCGACTTGCCAGCACCCGGCTTCCCTCGGATCCAGAGAAAGCCATGATGCTGTGCCTGCTTCTGGGGGTCAAGCCATTCCAGGTATTGTGGATGTTTCAGGAACCAATGACAGGTCTTGGAGTAAGCTGCTTTTATGCTGATCTTCCGAGAGTCGATTTGCTCGAATCTGAGCGAGTCTAGGAGTACCTGCTGTCGATTGGGCGATGCGTCTTGACATGCCACTTGGCTGTGAGCACGTGGTTTCAAGGGTTAAGTGGGACAAACTCACGAGAATCAGGCATGTTGGAGCTTCCCAACGTTTCGTTATTCGCCGGGAGTATCTGAATCACTCCTTGGCGTATGCGGCGGCAGTCGCTGCGGCATACTTCTGCCACTCTTTGGATTTGTGTGAATCCGCGTAGTCACAGATGCCTCGAATGGGGAGACAGGGGAGAACATCCATCAAGCCCGCAGCCTCCATTTCGAAGCAAATGATGTCAAGCTGGCGCGCAATATTATCCCGGGTAAAACTGTCTTTCATGACCTGGTTTCCGGAGGCAATGGCGCCGTGGTGAATCTTGGGATGGTTGGGTTTGCGCGAACTTCTGGGTAGTAACTTAGACTGGTCACAGTCACTGCAGGAGGAAAGCCGAGGCTCGTGTTTGTAGGCGGCAAGGAATAGACGATCTGGTGACGCTGGATGTCCGTACTTGGGATGCTTTGCGGCCATATCTTGCAAGATGCTCGACACTCGGCTGGGTTCTAGCTCGTGCTTTGATCGTAGGTTGGACACGGCGGTCTGGAGTGAGTAATTGGGAGTCTTTGCATTCGCTGTTCGCTGGATATCGCCGTCGACAATTTTGCCCAAGTCATACTGCATTACCCTGGTGCCGACAATGACATCGCCCAGTCGTATATCGGCCCTAGACGGTACGCCCCCTCCGATACCGACCATGAAACCCTTGTGGATCGACGGGAAGCTCCGCAGCATGTTGGTCAAGACGATCGCCGCATTGTTCATCCCGTAACCATCATTCGGCAAGCAAGCAAGAACGATGTGGTGTGGTCCGATGCTCCCCAACGTGTAGGTGTTCTTGTCATTGGCGTTCTGAGGCAGAACCCCGTGGGTCTCGTCGAGCATGGCACGAGCCGCGGCCATCTCTATGTGCAGTGCGCATATCCAGGCGATAGTATACTGATCGTGCGGGAGGGCGTCGTTCGAATTGTATTGCAACGTCTTCTGTCGTTTTGGGGAATAGGGTGAGCTCGTGGCAGCATGGTCGCGAGACCAGCTCCGTTTTGGATCCATCTTGGCGGCCTCTTGGTCAGTTCAGGGCTGCCTGTGCCGGTGAAAAAGTCATCAACAGGAGGATATATGGAGTAGAGAGTCAAGGGAGAACGTGATGGAGGCAATCGTAGAGGCATGACTTCCGGATGAAGGGGGTGCAAGAGGAGAGAGAGGCAGCTGCGGATGGTGAAGGAGAATCAGCCACCGGTGAGGCTCCCTAGGTTGCCTCACTCAGCCCCTCTGGGTCGCCCGACATGGTCGTTTGTGCGCCTACCGCCAACGCACGAATGACAGAGCCTAGTGGGCGGAGTCGAAGCTGCAGGCTGGCGAGCGCGAATCTGGTAGCAGCAAGACCCCATGTCAGTCAATGAAAATTGAGGCAGTAAAAGTTAAGTTAAATGTGTGAAACTACCCCAATTTCGTTTGGAAAGATCCTTACCCAGGTGAAAAAATCTTCAGCGTACGTTGGTGTTGACAGCCTCGGGTCTTGGCAGCCGGAGCTACCTTGGGTAGCAGGTTAGTAGGTATGGGCAGTTCAGCTCACTCTTTCTCTGTTCCACTCTCCCCTTTCTCCGGTGTTTAGGATCCGCCCACCTCCTCTTCTTTCCTTTCCCTTTGATACCTTGATTGTTGAGATTGAGCGAGAAGTGTTCATGATTCCTCTGTAGGGCTCTTGGCAGGGCGCCTAACGGGCCACCTACAATGCGTGAACTCACAGTTTGTGCCTGAGTAGTGCGCTTGCCCCCGGGCGATGGAACTGTTCGTATCTCTGAGAGATGAGTCCGAGGCGTGAATACCCTCATCTACGTCATTGGGATCCGGCCTGGCCGTATTAGTCTAGTAGTTATGGCAGCTCGTTCAAGGGCAAGAATCGCCTCGGACTACGCAGACTGGATTTGGCGATCCCCCGCTAGGTCATGCTTAGCGCCAACCTTGTAGCGCTTATTTTGGCCTCACCCCTGTTGCGGGAGCACATGGCGTTGATCAACACTTGAAGCAAGAGGCAAAGCAGTCATACTATGAAACCACAGCCAGTGTAATTAATCCCAGAAAAAAGCACTATTATCGCAGCTCAAGCCGAAAGGCGATATTACGTTTCAGGTACCAGCCATAGATACCCAACTTCACCCTTTGAAACGATCGTGACGTTCAAGCATTTCACGCCCGAACAAAGTCAATTACAGCCAGTAGCAGGTGGCGGCGACCACACCCATCACACTGAGCGCCAGGGCCTTCCAGGACAGAGACTCAATGGTCGTCCCAGCTCCAGTTGGCACATACTCAGGTACATGAGTTGGCACTGTCGCCTGGGTCTGCTCGGGCTCCTTGGTCGGCTTGGGCACAGGAGCTGTGTCGGGGAGTGTGGCCAGAATCTGGTGGATGAGTTGTCAGTATCTACTCAAAGGTCGAACATGACCAAGGGCCAGCAGAAGCATTGACTTACCCTATCAATGGTGTGGACAGCTCCATTGACGGCAATCGCATCGCCCGCCAGGATCCTCGCTCCATTGAGGTAGATGGTCCCGTCCCGCACCGTGACATTGACCTTGCCGCCCGCAAGGGTAGGATAGACGAGGCCGTCCTTGAGCAGAGGAGTGTATGCCGGGAAGTTAACCAGGACGTGGCTCTTGATAAACTCAGTGAGGTCGGTATCGGACCACTTGGTGACGTTCTTGAAGGCGTTGTCGTTAGGCGCAAGAACGGTGATGCCGGTGGTCGAGTCTAGCTGGGAGAGGAGGCCTGACTTTTTGACTAGGTCGTGGAACTTGTTGACGCCGAGGTGGGGGAGGGTGGAGGAGATGCTCTCAGGCAGGGTGAGGTCTCTGTGTTGAACATTGTGTTAGTGGTGTTGATTAGAACGGGCATGGAAGCATACTAACCCATCAATGGGGCGAATGACACCGTTGTCAAATGGAATGTCATTGCCCGCGACATTGACACTCCCCCCAAGGCCAGTGTAGACCTGTCGCTTCTCTCCAGCATTGGAGTTCGACGGTCTCTCAACAAGACTCTGGTTGTTGACCCAGCCGAGGTTCACATACTCTGGATCGTCCAAGAAGGTCATCCGAGCATCGCCTCCCGACTGGAGGTCTCTAGTGACCATCCTCCTGTCAAAGCTCGAGGGGAGGGGATACCTCTGAGATTGCTCTCCCGAAAAGTAATACCCATTCTGGTACTTCAGCTGGCGCTTGACGCGACCCGGTCTATCGCTGCTGGATAGTCCGGAATCGGTCGGCGCATACACGATAAGGCCGGGCTCTTTACTGTTGAGGAGCTGTGGGTTGCTTTGGAGCTGCTGTTGAAAGAGGGTGAACCCGCTGTCCTGGAGTGTGTTGGACAGATTGTCCGCCAGAGCAGAGGCGGACAGGAAGGCGGGCACGAGCAGATGCTGCAAACGCATGATGGATGTGTGAATTGGGCAGAGTAACGAATGAACAAAGGGGTGTAGAGCAAAGGCCCAGACACCAGAGGACACAAGAAGGGGGGCCCGGAGAGGAGGGGACCAGATGAGTGTGAGCTGCAGGACACTTGAGCTGGTGCTTTCTGGGAGGTTGGTAGACGCATTTAAGTACTCGACAGCTTATACATCATCATGCTATTACATGTCCTATCTCTGCCGGAATAACGAGGCTATGCAATCACGTCTTGGAGCAACATCGTCAAGTCACATCCGGCTACGTAGGCCAGGATCTTAGTCGCGCCAGCAATTAGAGTCAATATTTGGCGGAAAAATCTCACTCTCCCCGCGGAATCCCAGCTACCACAACATGCAGTTTTCCCTCCTCTCGTCCAGTTTGTGCTCTGCCTGCTTCTTCGCTTGCCGCAACGCGTGCAGAAGGCGGGAGAAGATCAACAAAGCCACGTCTTACACGCTTGGAGGCAGCGTCCCTAGATTGGCCAGCCTCGGCGCAGGGAGGGACACAACCGCGTGATATAGGTAGTCGGTCTGAGGGGAAAACGTCCCAGCCTGCCTTAGCTGAACAACCCGCGAGCGCCATGCCTATGCGGCTTGACGTCTAGACTTGCGGGAAAACAGCTTGCAACCCCGCGTACAGAATGTGCAAGTCTTGTCATCGCACGGGAAATCCCTCAGTTATATCTCACATAATTACGTATTATCCAATGGCGTCACGACGGCAAGTTTCCCCTTCTCTCGAGCACCAGCGTGGCTTCGCATCCGCATAAAGAGGGCGGCACAAGCCTGCATGGCAGCTACAGTATTCGACCTACCCCGAGTCTCCCCTCCGCAGCCTGATATTTCCTCAATATCCGGAGATCCCGGCTTTTTGACGTCCCGCGGAGTAATATCGCTAGGGCTGAAGCCAACGAACGCCATCCAGTGCATAAGCAACCTCGACCGAGTTTGGCCCCCAATCAACGTCAAGATGAAAAGTGCAACTCGCGATGGCCTCACCTCTTCTCACCACTTAATTGTCGAAAATCCCGGTGGGACAAAAAGCCATCAGCTGACATTTCCCTGCATCTTACTCGAGGCAACTGATTGGATCTTGTAGTCTTGCAACATTCATACTGTGGTCCAACTGCCGAAAACCCACGGCCAAACTGGGCGCGTGGAGCGTCTAGGACATGAGGCTGACTCTTGGCCATGCAGCCTCTTTCACGTCAAAGTTCAGCTTTCAGAGAGCCTGCTTCGGTATCACAGAGTTTGTAGTTGTCTTGGGCACCAGGCCCAGCCTCAGAGGCCAGGCCGCCGCACCCTCTCGGCGGCGTATCATGCGTCCGGCTCAGTCAGGCTCGGAGTTGAATGTCTGCCGCTGTTTCCTAAAGGTCGCCCTCCCCCTCTGTGCAGAATCTCTCTTCAAACACATCACAGATCCTTCCTGCATGAAAGTTCTTTGCCGCGCGTCCCAACTGCCATCGACAGACCCCGACGTATGGCAGTAAACCTCTTGACTCAAGGTATGTGCCACTGCATAGCATCAACCGGCAGAAACTGACATGCCCTCAGCTATGTGAACCGATTCAAAATGGCCGACATCTACACCCCTCCCAAGGACTCCGCCTATCTCCTCTCCACGGGCTTCCAGATGCCCCATAAGAATGGAGACAAATGGGCCATGGCTTTCGATAGCTATACTGGTACAATCTTGACGGCAGGCCTCTCTGTCGTCATAACCATCTTGTTTCTCTGCCTCTGGAACCTCATCAGTTTCTTTGGCATGTTCTTTGACGGAAAAAAGACCAGACGCCGATACGTCGCGCTGGTTACCCTCTGGAACTCCAATGACCCCTGGTTCGCCTGCAAGGAGCTGCTTTATTACGCGGCCCAGTGTCTGAAGGACTCCAAGGCTTCGGGTGACTTCTGGTACGGCCTTGGGTTCGGTCTCGCGGCCTTTATCGTGTTTGCCGGGGGCATGGTGACCAGTATCATGGTCCCGTCAGCCCTTCTGATCGGCAACGTCGCCCCTGTCAGGCCGAGCTCCGTCTTCTGGCCCCAGGAACCTGATGACACTGTCAAGTCCCTCCAGGTGTTTGGCCTCCTTGCCCCTGCTGCCATGCGTTCTCTAGGCAGCGTGGAGGCAGCCCAGGTCACGTTGCGCGACAGGGTCTACGTCGAGGAAAACCCCAAGCACTCGGGGGCCAACGATGAAGAGCCTATCAAGGGCATCAAGTACAACTACACCCTCTCTGGAGTCGACATGGGCCTCAGATGGGGATCCGAGTTGTCCTTGGAGGTGACTGGCTCCTGCATCACCGAGTATGGCTGGGTGGACAAGCGAGCAAACAGTGACAATCCGGGAGACGTGTACCATCTTTGGAACATTGATTTAAGAGATGAAACTGTTTTCGTACCCATCAGCGAAGACGTCATCCGTGATGCTCCTTCGGCATCATTTAAGTCGCACCCAGATGGACCCGCGCAGCTTCTGAAGGATTCCAACGTGTCGTATGCCGTCATGATCTACGCGGCTCATCGGTCCAGTATCAGCAAAAGCACCGATCCGTGGTACGCCACCGAGAATCGTAAGGAGCCGGCGGCAGAGAATCAATTCGAGGCCGACTATTGGATGAAGCGATACAGACCGTTCCTTTCGTGCTGGCAGCAGGACAAGTGGAGATACGGATCTCATTCGGTCAAGTCCGTCGATGAACTGAAAAAGATACCTGGCATCAAGATCAAGGAGGTCCTGCTCGAGATTCTTGAAGCCGCCTTCGGCAACAGCCCCATGATCGTCAAACTCGGCAACGCCAGCGGTGTCTCGGCTCTCCGATCTCAGACCACGAGCCCAAATGGTGTCATTGACGCTCAGAACTGCAGGATGATTGATGATATGGAGCGTCTCATCCTGGCCAGTTTTGTGGCGAGCAGGAGCATCTTCACCGACGCCACCATGTTCCCCGAAATACGATACCCGAATCTCGTCACGGGCGGTGACAAGAAGCCAAGGAGCGGTGCGGGAGACTTTGTCGTATCGAGCCCAGAGATCCAGACATTCTCTCTGACCGGAATCACCGCCCTCCTAGTTCTTTTAGTGTTCCTGGTCCTGGCAAACGCCGCTACGTCATGGCTCCTCGGTTTCTTTTACAGGAATCAGAACTCCTCCGAGGAAGGCAATCTAGTTGATGTTGACCGGTGGACTCGGTTCCGTGTATTTGCGGCTGTTCACCTATTCCGCTGCTTGTTTGAGGGCTCTGGGAACAAGATCGAGGAATGTGAATGGAGCTGCGACAACACAGTCCCCAACGTAAAGAAGGGTGATTACGAAGTCAAACTTGTTGGCGGATGCAACAATAACAGGTGCATGGGGCACCTCAGCAAGACTCTCCGCAGGGGGGCAGCCGTACAAAGCGAAGGCGGGAAGAGAGACGGCGACCCGAAGGATAAGACTGTTGTCGTGAACGCCAGCGTCAGCGATGACGAAGCTGGTGAGGAGAACCGGGAAAGGGAGGCGATGCTTCCAGGACCCAAGTGAGTACATCTGCAGTCTTTGCAGAGATGAGGAATGCTTTACGCCGGAGCTGAAGAGTTCGTTCTGAGACGCCGGCAGGGATCTCTTTTTGGGGGCGTGTCTAGGAGATGTTACCAATACAAGAACCTAGAGATGAATCAGGTAGTTGAATGTGAGAAGGATGGCTTGAAGGGAGGTTGATAGGGGGACGATGGTATTGTGTTGTGCTGCGCCGTTGGAATAAAGGTAGCACCGCCAACAATCACTTGCAGTTCTTCATAGTCTTTTTTAACACCTACTATACCCGGCTTGGAAAAGAGTACCTTGAGAAACGATCCATGGCCCTCGTCTCACATTACCTACGCATCCCGGCATCAATGAAATTAAGCAATAGTGCTGGCAATTGTCAGTGGGCGTCTTGTACAAGGTGTCGAATCCAAAGCAAAAGTTTTATTTGTCAATCTATAGGTCTTTCAACTCCTGAAGGCTAGCGAAACCAATCTGTGCCTTGTCCCTCCCCCGCCCCCCGTCTTCATCTCCAGCGTCTAGTTGTTCGAACCCATCCCGCCAGCTCTCACGACTGCCAAAGCTCTTGGACCGTTGATGTCCTGTAATGATCTGAGCTCATGGCATGAGAGATCCCTCCTTCACCCCATCAGTGTTGGTGCCTCAAAAGCGTCGACGAAGAAAGGGACCCAAGAAAAGTAAGTCGATAAGGTCCTAAGGGCTGTACTTGTTCCAGAAACCTTGTGGATCCAGTCGTTTCTCCTGGGCCAGTTCGCAGGCAGTTGAACGTGCACGGTGCGAGGCGACATCTTCAGGACGAATGATTGGATCAATCTCCGCAATGCAGTCAAGCACATCTGACGCTAGGTTTCTCTTGTTATTGGTAAGTCGGTGTCGTCCAAAGAAAGGGTCTTGTGTAAGAGGAACAGGACCTGAGCTACCACGCCCGAATCGATCATAGCCGTGCCGCAGTTCTCGCAAGTTCTCGTACCGCGGATATTGTTGAAGTTGCACCATGGGTTCAGACGCCAATGAGCGTCTTCGAGGAGTCCGGAGATCTCCTCAATGAGCTGGCGTGCCGTTGCTGTTGCTACCCACTGGAAGACCCTGGGCATTGGAGGCAAGGCATGGCTTGTCGTTTCCATTTTGAGGGCCAGAGTGTTGTAAAGGACTGTTATTGTGAAAGGGGTAGGTTGTATAGTGGATAGAGGGAATGCAGAGGAGGAAATCGTGCGTGTTGGATGATGAAGGCAAGCTGGAGAGGAACTGCGACGGAGTCTGCTTTAATATTACCCTCAAGACTCCCAGCCATGCGAGCAACGACATCATGTCTAGCAATGTCAAGATTACGATGACTCAATCTCAAGGCTGAGGCGCTATTCAACTGAGCAACAAGTTCCAGGTCGTAGCGGCTCTTCTCTGACTGAGCCCTGGCAGTAGAACAAAAGCTCAAGAACTGGATGACCGGGCGATGTCTGATAGCAGAAGCCAACTGGCTACTCAACTCCGGATAAGGTCCCCTTGAACGGCCGTTTCAGGCCACAGGGGTACAGTGACATGCTTTAATCCACTGATGCCTTGGAAAGGGACCACCAGGGACAGAGGTGAGCAGCCCCTCTGGTGCTAAAATAAGAGGTATTCTGACAGGAACAAAGAACGGACGAAACAATGGCGTTGAAGCCACATGGTCGGAAACAAATTGGGATATAATAGTTTGAAACCCTGGCGTTGTTTCGTCACGCTAAAAGTCTTTGACAAGAAGACAGGGTCTGTAAAAAAAATACACATCAGATTAGCGACGAAATCAAAACTATTCATAGGTCTACCAAGACCAATTACGGGACCGGCCTGCCTGACCCTTGTCAAGTGATAAATCATTCGGAGGCATCCAAACTGGTCCCGCGTATTCCGAACATGTAGCTGCGCCGGCTGCGTCGAAACTTGCAATGCGGAAGAGTTCCTGGCACCAACCCTGCCCTGCGCTTCCTGAAAGGCTTCGCATCGTCCGCACCGGCTTGGACAAGGATGTCAAAGATGTTCCAGCATCTTCTTGTCGAGAACGGGCGAATAGGTACCTTGACGCCTCTCTGGTTCCACCTCCGGACCTGTTTGCTGTCTCGATTGGGG
>SSHR01000341.1:0-27432 GCA_006518225.1 Fusarium neocosmosporiellum | reverse complement strand
TCCCTCCCCCCCCTAATCGAAAATCCTCAGGGCCGCAGCCCACTATGACACCGTCGCTGAGCACGCCCCGTCAGACTCACGGTGGCCGTAGCATCCTCAGCTCGACTGATAAAACGGCGCCGACCTCGTCCTCTTCTTTCTCGAGTTCCCTCTCTAGACTCAACCATATCGCTCGTCATCTATCGCCCATCATGGCTTCCACTACCAACTTCCCTGCCGACATTGTCCCCCAGGCCCCCGAAGATGCTCTCTTCGGTCTCGCCAGGGCTTACAAGGCCGATGAGAGCACCAGCAAGGTCGATCTTGTAAGTTGCTTCTCCTTGTCCTTATCTTGTCCTTCTTCTTGTTGACTCTTGCTAACCTCTCCTTCTCTCAGGGTATCGGCGCTTACAGAGACGAGAACGCAAAGCCTTGGGTGTTGCCCGTCGTCAAGAAGGTATGCCTTACACCGAGCTGCTCCCCGTGCACTTCGCTCAGTCGCGTCGCCCTCTGCATCCCTCTGTCGCATAAACCCCATCCCCTCTGTCGCATGCACATGCATTGCCCTTCCACGAACGCCCTACCACCCAAAAACAATCCCCCCTGCTCGGGAGACGCTTCCGATGCGGATCCGCCAGAGGCAGCTCCAGCTCCTTACAGCGAGCGCGCACGCTCTCTCTGGCTTCCGTATAAGCGCCTCTCGGAGGTCATGGGGCCAACACTTCACGATGCGCCTCATGGAGCCCTCTCGCGCAAATCCGTGCCAGAGCTCGCCCCAATCGGCCCCGCCGCGATTTCGCCCGAATTCTTGGCTGCTCTAGAACTTGGCTAACCCCGCATGCGTCACAGGCTGATGAGATCCTCCGAAACGACCCCGAACTCAACCATGAGTACGCCCCCATTGCGGGTATCGCCAGCTTTACCTCCAAGGCTGCCGAGCTGATCTTCGGCGCCGACTCTCCCGCCCTTCAGGAGAAGCGCGCCGTCACTCTGCAGACCATCTCGGGCACCGGTGCCGTGCATCTGGGCGCTCTCTTCCTCGCCAAGTTCTACCAGGGCCCCCGCACCATTTACGTCTCAAATCCCACCTGGGCGAACCACCATCAGATCTTCAAGAACGTCGGTCTCTCGGTCGACACATACCCCTACTTCCACAAGGAGACCAAGGGCCTCGACTTTGAGGGCCTCAAGGAGGCTCTGCAATCTGCTGCCGAGGGCTCCGTCTTCGTCCTCCATGCCTGCGCTCACAACCCCACTGGTGTCGACCCGACCCAGGAGCAGTGGACCGAGATCGCTGCTATCATGAAGGAGAAGAAGCACTTCCCTTTCTTCGACACCGCCTACCAGGGCTTCGCCTCTGGCGACCTCGCCCGCGACGCCTGGTCCATCCGCTACTTCACAGAGCAGGGCTTTGAGCTCGTTGTCGCTCAAAGTTTCGCCAAGAACTTTGGTCTCTACGGCGAGCGTGCTGGCTGCTTCCACGCCGTCACTCCCTCAAGTGATGATGCCTCCAGCACCATCACCCGCATTGGCTCTCAGCTGGCCATCCTCCAGCGATCCGAGATCTCCAACCCTCCCCTGTACGGCGCTCGCATCGTCAGCACCGTCCTCAACGACGCCGACCTCTTTGCCGAGTGGGAGGAGAACCTGCGCACCATGTCGGGCCGCATCATCAGCATGCGCGACGCCCTGCGGTCCAAGCTTGAGGAGCTCGAGACCCCTGGCACCTGGAACCACATCACCGACCAGATTGGCATGTTCAGCTTCACAGGCCTGAGCGAGTCACAAGTACTCAAGCTCCGGGAAGAGTTCCACATCTACATGACCAAGAACGGCCGCATCAGCATGGCTGGTCTCAACGAGAACAATGTCGAATACTTTGCCAAGGCTGTTGACAAGGTAGTACGGGACGACGTTGAGGTGACAGCAGAGTAGGCAAGCAACTTGATTTGTTTTTGGGATCGTTTGTATGAACTCATGGGACATGGTCGCACTACTACTACAAGAAGACCCTGGAAAGGACTCGGCGTTGGTTTACAGCTTTTGATTATCGCACCTACCTACCTACATCTTGGCGGGGTCTCTGCAAAAAGCATTGGACGATCCTGGTTTTTGTGTTCTGCGTATAGCTCTAATATACCTCACCCGCAAGCCAATGCATTTCAAGACGAATTGGATTTCAACATCTTGTGCCTTGCTCTGTTTATCGTGTGATGTCGTGCAAGCCCGAGCTCGAGCTTGAGCTTGAGCTTGAGCTTCAAAGTCTCGAGACCTTGTTTCATTGTCCACGTTGACATGTGGTAAGGGCGTATTCTTGGCGTTAGGTACTTGGACGCCACACCTTTTCCCAGCAGACTGGCATGAACACCCTGGGGGACCTGACCTGGCCTGGCCCGGAGGAAGGCAGGTGCAGTGGAGTCGCAGCTTCCCTCCCTCGATTTCTTTAAACTGCCGCTTCGAGGAGGCTCCGATTCCCGAGCCTTGGCTGTGATTGGCCCGCCTCTCACCTTGGACGTCGGGTAGTTCCTGCCTTGTTGGGCAAGTTTTATTTTTCTGTCGTAGCTGGGTCCAAAGCAGGAAGGGACGCCAACGCAAAAAGAGAACATGGGGATCATGCAAAAGAAACCACCCACACCATTCGGTGAAATCTCGCACTCTCGGGGGAGATGGCGATGATGACTTCTCATCCTTCCAAAGTTCGGCCTCGTGAGCGTTCACGGCCGACGGTGAAGCGACTCCGAGATACCGGGGGATAGGGAGGGGGAGTGTGGTCCCCTGGTCCCGGTCTGGGGAAAGGGAATGGACGGTCGCCTCCCCACGCGGAGAAGGGCGGTCCGGTTTTCGTTCTTCTCCCGCTTCACCTTCTCTTTCATTTTTTTTTTTTTTTTTCTTTCAGCCCACCCCCGCATGGATGCGATTTGTTCCCCCGCATGGGAGCCGCTCGCCTGCCCTGACCTGGAGACCGGGGGGCGTTGATACTGGGACGGGGCCCAAAACCCGGCCAATGGCCGGAGGGGGTGTGGTCTTTTGGCACTTGACTTGACCTGGACGGGGGAAACCGGCGGAACGGAGGTTCCTGGCGGTGGGGACAGAGGTGATAAGGAGCTTCACCGTGGACGACAAAGTGAGTCCGGAGAGAGAGGGGGGGGGTGGATGTCTTTGATAACCAGGTGATTATGTTTGAACTGGAAGTCGGCATCAAAAGTTGCTGTTTGAACAGTCCTGCTTACCTTTTCGTTATGTCATGAGGAAGCAGCTTTAGAACATAGGATCCATTTTGGACCCCGACAAACGCCGATGTCATGAAGTTTTTCCGTAAAACTCTCCAAGATCCAATGTTTTTTCTCTCCCAGGAAAAACTTGCCGGTCAAGATGACTTGCTCTATGTGCTTTGCAGGCGGGCTATTACACAATTGCGTATCCACCGCTGCGGGTCCTGGACCCAAACAATGTTGACCTGAGGGTACAAACCAGGACCTTGGGGAAGAAAAATTCCCACTTACATGAGTCTTTCTTGTTGCAAGGACCTCCGATGCCGGGGGGTGCGCCGATAGTAAAAATGGCCAAGAATAAATCGCTTGGCGGCCACTGGGACGGTGCAGATTACCAACATTGCGAAGGGGGTCTCGCAATCGGTAGTGTACCTTGCGTATTTGTATGTATCTCGGTGAGGCTGTCTGTAGGGAAAGAAACCCAGCTGTCTGGTGAGGGAGGGCAACTTCTGGCGGTCATGCAGCTGCGCGTCTTGACTGTCTCGCAGGATGAGGTTGTCGAATCTTCGGACATTGAAAAAAAAAAAAAAAAAAGCTGCCCTTGGTTCGATAAGCAAGGGTTGGGCAGGGCGTAAACATTCGACTCGTGACGAATCTGGGGTTATCTCTGGGGTTATCGCCGGGGGTTGGTGAGTCCAACATGGCGGAGGTGCTTTCTGCCCCGTTCCAGTATCTTTATCTCTCGGACACTGGTGTTCCGGAGGGAGTGAAGCTGGCGGAGACAGATATCCATCTGTGTCTAGGTGGTGGGCAAGGAAGATAACCGAGACGGCTGTGCAAGATGGACTGATCTCCCCGGTTGAATCGACAGGCTGTGGCATGACTTGGCGATCTTGGAGGTTAGGAGGGATTGCCTCGGTAATGTATTTTTCCTTGTGAACGTCCTCAGTGTCAGTTGTAACATTTACATGACCTCGGGACAGTTGTTGCAACGGAAGTTCATGAGAACAGGATTTGCATGGATGGCTAGGTTCACAGGCTGGCCGCCTTGGTTCAAACCGTTGGTAGGGATTCCTGTTCAAGTTCAGCACACGAGACTGCCAAAGGCAGTAGCTCGTATAGCCTATACAAGAAGGGCCATTTTCCGGCTTGGGAAATAGTAGTAAGTTGAGTTCAATCACAAGGTTGGACTAGGCGGAGTCTCGACTTATTCAACTACCTGCTACCTTGCACTCCGTGGCGGGGAACTACCGAGTTTGAACCTTGCCTAGGAATGATTGTTGGAGATAGAAAAGTCATCTGAACTTTATGTGTCGCACAATTCTGTTCTTTACTGCGAAAGTTTCTATAGGCATTTCCTTGAAAGTAGCCGCGTTGGATTCTTTATGTGACTTCACGACTAGGCGAAAATGCTTGGAGGGGAGGTGTAGCTGCCTAGAGCCGCTACGCGAGCTCCAACCACTCCTGACCCCACCACCAAACACTATCAAGATAGCATCAATCAATCAATCAACCACCCGTAATGCAGCCATGGGCAGACGCCTGCCGTGGAAAACATCCACGACTCCTTCGAGCGCCGATAAGAAACCGCTCGTAAAGTCGGAGAGCCCACGCGCTGCGCGGCCTCACTCACCGAGCCTGCCGCCAGCTTCAACCCCGGCGCCGTTCATCAAGAAACCGTGTCGCGATCGCGTCGTTAACGTTGAAGGTACCTCACAACTCGCTCACACACATCATTTCGTAACTAAACGTACTTTAAGATGGTGTAAGGAGCCCATCCACGTCACCGCCGCCAGAACCACCACCAGAGAGGTGCATCTCATTCTTATCCTCACTTGAGCCCCGCGACTGATTTATCCCAGGTTCATGAGATCCGGTCCTCAGCATGATGACCGCTACCGCATGGTCGAGGACGAGTTCCTCAACATGGCTCACCAGTTCACCACGCATCTTCACCGCGCAGAGTACAACCGCCTCAAGTCCCTAGCCAAGAGCCAAAACGCCGACACCATCCGCGAGATTGAGCGTCCTGTAATCGGTGCGCCCACGCTCCTCGCTCGGCGAAGAGAGGAAAGCGCGCGGCGTGCTGTCCAACAGCGCAAGTTCATGCGCGATGGCGATGAAGATGAGACGCCGTTCGTGGGGAGGAGCCTGAAGGGCTTGATGGAGAGTCCCAGAAAGGAGCACAAATGGATATCAGGCAGCATGGCCGGGGCGGAGGCGACGAGGGCAGCAGCTGGGTTTGATTCACAAAAGTTGAGCCCAGTCAAGCTTAGAGCAACTCCAAAGGCGTTCTCGGCCAAGAAGCATCAACTACCCGTCGTGGACGACGAGGAGACGGACGGCGGAGAGCATCTGGACCTCTCCACGCCCTCTCGGACACCCATGGTGAAACCCAGTCGCACCACGCAAATTTCATCTCCAGCCATGGCTCGGTCAGCGACAAGGCCGACATTTAGCACTCCTCGCCCCTTAAGCACGGCCACCATTAATACCCCAAGGACAAGCTCGAGTGTAAGGCGACCAACTACAGCATCGAGCAAAACCGAGACGCCTTATATCGGCACAGCATCCAAGCACAAAGATATTCATGATGACGATGACGACGACGACCCCTTCGGGATCAAGAAGCGAAGAATTCAACGGCAAAAGTCAAAGGAGCAAGTTCGCAAGGTGGAACAGCAAACACCCGCCAAGAAATCTTCCCTCGACGACATTCCCTCATTTATATGAGCATCGGCATGGATACTCTATCACCACAATCTCATCAAACACCGACACACGCCATGGAAGTCAAATCAGTTCTTTTCATTGTGAGTCCTAACCATGCATTTGCCGATCCTCCATCGTAAGCTCATCAAAGTCGTCCAGCAACTCATCTATCTCAACATGCGGCGCCTCATCATCACCCTCCTCCGTCTCTGCTATGCTCATCTCCTCCTCTGTCTTCTTCTTAGACTTGTACAAGGCGAGCGTGGCACGGAGCTCCTCGTCTTCCTCCACATCCCGCAAGAACTGCTCGTACTCTCGATCCATGCGGTCCTGGTCGGCCTTCTTGGGAAGAAGCTCACCCTCGTCCTTGTCCATGCGCTTGAGCTTCCAGTTTCTCTTGCGGTTCTTCCGGCGGCGGGGATAGTGCTTCTTGACCAGCACCACGTCGGGAATTGTCGACCCGTACGTGTTGGAGGCCTCAATGGCCTCATATTCTGAGTTGTTGAAGACAGTGCCGCACAGTAGGTAACCCATGGCCGAGTCACCAGGCTGGAGAAGTCGGCCCAGGTGTGTCCTTGTGAAGTATGTTCGGTCGTTGTGGCCGAGATCAGAGGCTCGGGCAACTGTAGCTTCGGCAAGCGTCCACTTGCCCTTCTGAGTCATGGTAGGCTCAATATCCATAACGATGAACTCGACGAGTTCATGTGTGTCGGCTAGAGACAGGAAAGGAGCACGCCAGTAGATTGGTGAGCTGATGTCGCATGTCTGAAGGGTCTGGGGGTCCAAAAGGTAGACCGAGGTGCCGATCCTGTGGCAGAGGAGGAGAGGGGAGACGTTGCCGTTCTGCTTGGCCATCTTGATGGGCAGGGCGACCAAGTCGTCTTTGCATATCGGCACCAACTCGGCCGAGTATGTAAACTTGTAGGACGTCTTGGAGGTGTGGACATCGTGAGAGATGAGCTCCTGAGACGCCTTCACCTTGACGGGGACAACAGAGTTGAGGAAATCAATAAACTTCTCGGCCTGGTTCTTCTGGGAAAAGAAAAAGTCGATGCCGTCCTTGGCCTCCTTGATGTTGAGGGTGTCGCGGTGGGCGCCGTGCTTCATGATCAACTGCTCGAGGAACAAAAAGGTTCGCTTGTGGAGGACCTTTTGGCGGACCTGGACGGCGGCCCGCCAGACGTTGGCCGTGTACGACTTGGCGCACTCAGGGCACTGCTGGTAGGCCACGACGTAGACGACCTCGAAGCTCTGCTGGAGGAGCATGCCATCCTGGACGGCGTCCTGGATGGTGAGCTTGACCTTGATGCGGCGCGAGTGCGGCTCGGTCCAGACAAAGCTGGCGTCGACGATGCGGACCTTGTTCAGGCCGCGCAGCTTCTTGAGGCACAGGGCCAGCAGCTCGCGGGACTCGGGGGTGGCCACGATCCAGCTGGAGGGGGGCATGAGCCATCGGTCGCAGTCTCGGCAGAAGTTGAGGGTGGCCTCGCGCTGGACGCCCTGGGAGATGTCGACGGTGAGCTTGATGCAGTCGTAGCAGAGGGCGCCGGCGGCCGTTGTTCCATCGATGGGGGCGCCGCAGTTGCAGCAGAGGATACTGCAGTCAGGTTAGTCGTTCGTCCTTCTCTTTGCGCAGGTGCGGGGTGATGGATGGGATGAGGGCACACTCACGTCGCAGTGCCCTGCTGCTGAGAGACAGGGGCGATGGACACGGGCTGGTCATCAAGATCCATCGACATGTTGGGCAAACGATGTCTCTGGTGACGGATGATTTTGTTAGTTTGGTGTTGTTCAGGATGGTCGAGTTCGTGACTCTCAGGAAAGAGAGTGGGAAAATTGGTTGATAAGCGCTGCGGGAGCCTTATCGTCCATGATTTTTTTGCTGAAAAATTATTGCCCCTCTTGTCGGGGGGCGATTTTTTGGCGATTCTTTTTTGGGAAAGTGGGGTATTTTTCTTTGGCTGTGGTTTACCAATAGCCTTTGGTATATTGGACTTGATAATCTGCATATAGATGGTATTAGATCAAGTGAGCATGGGCCTGCTATGATAAGATAGATATATGGAGGGAGACAATGAATGGTATGCTCCGTATTTTGACTGGGCTGGTTGTCTGAGATAATTTCAAGATGAGAGTTCCTCAGCTCCTAGGGTAGGATGTAAGTAAACCAGGCACACGCATTAACTACCTATTAAACCCAACTCAACTCACAGAGTAGTACCTATGCAATTCAACTTAAAGGCTTCCGAAATCCATGTACTTATGCAATGCTATTTTATATGGCCTAGATGAACAACTTGTCCTGTACTCCGTATAGAAAAGTATCAAAAGCTGGCTGATTATTAAAAAATCTTGCTTAATACTCTCGTCACCTCTGCTGGTTGTTCCTCCACTTCCGTCCTCTTCTTGGCCAGCGGGACCTGCTTGAAAGACCTCTTGACCTGCCGCACCTCGTCCTCGCCTTCGCCCTGCTCCTCGACGCCGGCCTTCCTCTTCTTGGCCTTTGCCTTGGCCTCCATACCGTCGAGCATCTTGGCCTTCTCGACGTTCCTGACAAACTCCTTGTTCTCGCGCGTCGTCTTGCTGATCTCCGCCCTCATGCGGCTGGTGCGCTCGGCGTTCTCGGTGGCAATCTGCTCCGTCAGGTTGTGCCACTTGAAGCCCTTGAGGTAGAGCAGGTTCCACAGGTCGTCGCGGTAGTAGCTGCCCTTCTTGCCGCCGATGGTGCGCGCGTTGAGCAGCTCGCAGACGGCCTTGGCCTCCTTCTTGTTCACAAACTCGACCCAGCCCTCGGTGTAGGAGCGCTTCTTGTTGCCGCCGGCGCGGACACGGCGGGCGTGCGACGCCGGGTCCTCGGGGGCCAGGAAGATGCGGTTGATGGTGCCGTAGGGCTCGAGGAGGGAGCGGAGCTTGGCGGGCTTCATGAAGGGCGGGATGCGGGAGAGGTAGACGACGCCAGACTTTTTGATTGCGGCCTCGGAGGCGACGAGGTTCTTCTTTGTTAGTGGCTTTGTGATGTCGGGCAGTTCTGTCGACAGGGAGTCTTTTGATTTGCGTTTTGACTTTTTAGGTTCGTCTTTGGGCTCTTCCTCTTCCTCTCCTTCTGCACCTCCCTCGGCCGCATCGTCCTCGTTGTCGCTGGCATCGCGATCAACGTCGCTACCAAGATCGTCCTCATCGTCCGAGTCGAGTTTCCGTCGCTTGGTGGTGTGTCCGCCCTTTGTCACTTCATCTTCAGAGTTGTAGCCGACATCATTCTCCTCGTCGCTGTCGGCGGTATCGAGAAAGTCGTTTTTCTTTTCGGGCGCCATGTTGAAGTGCCAATTGGTTTGTCGCGAACTGCAGAGCATCAGACCCTGAGGCTGGGGATCTAGAAAAAAAAGTGGCTAAGATAAGCCTCCCCTAGCTCATCCATTGAGGTGAAGTGTCATGTGACTTGGAGGGGTCTTTGAACGACGTCACCGATTGAGTTAGGGGAGGGGAAGCTCAGGATGTCAAGTCGATAATTGTACTGTCCAAGGCGGATTACTTTACTTTTGGAGGAATGGTCTCTAGCTACATATAATTGCCATTGATGTTGGTCAAGCATGATAAGTCCTTAACTGGGCGGCGAATAGTTAGCTCCATCATGGACATGTACTAGATTTTAGGCCAGCTAGAGCTTGCTTGCCTTGCTTAAAGCACTGACTCCTCAGCATTTCATCCCAGTACCGATCTAATTCAGGTTTCTTTTTATGGAAGGGCGTACCGCGGCAGCCAGTCAAGTCCTCCCTCTCTTGCCTTATCATGAGGACAATGATAGCGGGGTTGATGAGTGATGAATGACCTGCGGCCGACGTCGGGTTTGGGATGGGTTACGTGGGGCAGGAGCAATCAATGGACTGGACCGCGAGCCGCGAGCCGCCTGCCGCCGTCATTCACTGATGAGTGAGGCATCTCCAACTCAAATACTCCACTCTTCAACCTCCAAGCGAGATAGTCCAGTCTCTCTCCAAGGCTTCAACCTTGAACCCTCCTCTTCTCTTAGTTGCTCAATTCAATCAAGCCCTTGCCATGTCTGTCGAAGTCATCACCACAATCTCCCCCAACACCAACGAGGCCATCCTCACCAGGAATGGCGCCTCTGCGGCCGACCTTGAGTCCCTCCCCAAGGTCGCCACCGAGACCTTTGAGAGCTACCGCAAGACAACGCTGAAGGAGCGACAGCAGATCGTCCGCAAGTTCCTGGACGGTTTGCTGGCCAAGAAGCATGAGCTCGGCGAGGAGCTCACCGTGCAGATGGGGCGTCCCATCTCGTTCACGCCTGGAGAGGTTGCCACAGCTGTCAAGCGTGGCGAGTATCTCCTCAAGATTAGCGACGAGGCTCTGCAGGACACTGATGGTGAGGCCGAGAAGGGCTTCAAGCGTTTCATCAGAAAGGTCCCTGTCGGTCCCGTGCTCATCATCTTTGCCTGGAATGTACGTGCTAGCCCTATCACCATGCTGATCATCTTGTTAACCCGATCTAGTATCCTTACCTCATTTTGGTCAACTCGTTGGTTCCTGCTCTGCTCGCGGGTTGCAGTGTGATCCTGAAGCCGTCGCCCCAAACACCCACCATCGTGGAGCGTGTTGCCGAGATCCTCAAGGAGTCGGGCCTCCCCGATGGTGTCTGCCAGTACTTCCACTCTGGAACCCCCAGTCTTATAGAGACTATCGTGAGGGATCCCAAGATCTCCCTGGTTTGCTTCACTGGCTCCGTTGCGGGAGGACTCGCAGTTCAGAAGGCGGCTTCTGACCGAATTGTGGGTGTCGGTCTGGAGCTGGGCGGCAAGGATCCGGCATATGTCCGATCAGATGTCGACATTGACTGGGCTGCTGCTGAGATTGTCGACGGCGCAATCTTTAACTCGGGACAGAGCTGCTGTTCTCTTGAGCGTGTGTACGTGGACGAGAAGATCCACGATAAATTTGTCGAGGCGGTGCAGAATGTGCTCAAGACCTACAAGCTGGGTGACCCCTTCTCCGAGGATATAAATATCGGCCCTGTCATCTCGAAGCGATCCAAGCAGACTGCCGAGGACCACATCAAGGACGCCATCGCCAATGGTGCCAAGGATGCGACACCCGAGAACGATACCTTTGACAACCCGCCTCCCAAGGGCAACTTTGTGAAACCCACCCTGCTCACGGGCGTCAACCACAGCATGCGGGTCATGACGGAGGAGTCGTTTGCTCCAATCAGTAAATTCTTGCGGTCCAACTTGACGTACCCTGTACTAACGACGCTGCAGTCCCTGTTATGAAGGTCAAGAGTGACGAGGAGGCCGTCAAGCTCATGAATGACAGCGAGTTTGGACTCACAGCTAGCATCTGGACCAAGAACACGAAGAAAGGATACGAGCTTGCCGAGGAGGTAGAGGCGGGTACCGTTTTTGTCAACCGTTGCGATTACCCGAGCCCGGTAGGTTTTCTCCTCCCTAGCGCAGGGAGCGTCGGCGGGAACGTATTGATGTATTCATTTACTAATTGATAACAGGACCTTGCGTGGACAGGATGGAAGAACTCAGGCAAGGGACAGACACTTAGCCGATTCGGCTTTGACCAGTTTGTGAAGCTCAAGAGCTACCACCTCAAGGATTATCCGAAATAGGGGACCTATTCTTTGTTTGGGAACGGATCAGTGGCAGAAGGGGGCGGTTAGACATGTGACTCGGATGAATGAGACGAACGCGGCCTTGAAGTGATTCAGAGGACGTGTCAACTGCGAGCAAGCAAGCAAGCAAGCAAGCAAATGGAGAATATGAAATGATATGAGACCACGGTTCACAGTTCGGTTGAGTTTCTTTCTGTGAGCGTCGAGCAGAATGCACATGATGATGGATGGCTTGGCGACTGTCTCTGAGACGCGTCTCGCCAGAGAGCGATTTGTGTGAGACGTTTTCAACGAGAAAGTCGTTCTCTCTCGCAACCAAAGCTGTTCAGGATGACATTGCCGCATTCGGCACGTTGGTGTGTCGAGCATCTGCGACATGCCGTCACGGCGTGGTACGGTTCGTGTGGAGGCGGCGAGTGACGACATGATGGCCATTCCCTTCCTTGGGCGGTAGTAGACTATCACGACACGAAAAAGGTCGATCAATGATGATGGATCGGTCGCAGAGTTCACCTTTGACAGGCGTAGATTATGGGTAGCTCTGCGATTAGCGATGCGCCGCCTCCCTCGTGTGACACGCATACGCTAACTCACTCACTGTCCCTGCCACCTGTCGGCAGGTCCAAGACATGGATCCATGGCTCAGGTACCGAAGCTACTATCTCTTGCTACATTTCGCAGCGGCCTCCCTGCCACGGATGACAGCTCGAGCTCTCGTAAGCGCTTCGACTTTTTGTTCACGGTCAAGTCCCCCAACCGTGCGTGCGTGCGAGGACCGTGAACCTGTCTCACTCGCCTGCCTTCAGCTGAGACAAGGCAAGGCGCGCGCGGTGGACTCGCAATAACTAGAGCGAAAAAAAAAGGGGGATTTGACAGTCTTTCCCCCCCCCCTTGGATTGGGGGCGTTGGAATTCCAGTGCGTCGGATTCATTCCAGAAAGATTTGTCGTTTTTTACTCCCCTGCTCCCGGCGTTTTGGGGATGTTGGCAGCCAACCTCTCTACGAGGACGATCCTTTCAGGTCTTGGATTTATATGAGTTGGCATTTGCACTCTAGAGTCAAAGGGTTTCCTTCTTCTTAATTGCTTATTTAGAGTCTTTCTCTCTCGTGTAGAAAAGAATTCCTGTCACTCATTTCTCTCTCACTCTCTTTTCTTTCCCACTTCCCGTGTCTTGGACTTTTGACTCTCTTCTCTACACACTCTCCACTCACTCTCACTCACTCACTCACTCACTCCCCCCAACTTCTTTGTCTCTCTTATCAAATACCCGCCAACCCCCTCGAGCCGCGTGCCGGGTTTCTCCCCTCGACCTCTCTCGTTTTCTTTTCTTTGTCTTCTTCCTCTAGAAGCGAGTCTAGAAGCTTGTTATACCGTCTTCCCGCCTTGCTGTCAAATTTAAAAAACTTTCTTCTTCCATCCACTTCTCAGCTGGTCTCTTCTTCGAACCTGTGCGTCAGACACACGCTTCGATTTTGCTTCTTTCTCTCGCCGGCTCTAGAACGTCCAGCCTATCTCTTCCGTCGATCGAGAATTCCCTCCCAAAGTCTGCAGGCAGATGTTGTCTGTATAAAAGCAAAAGACAAATCCTTCTCTTCGACCTTCTAGAAGAAAAAAAACGACACATCAGACCTTGATGGGATCCGCAGTGCTCGCCTCTTCCCCGGACAGAGATCCCCGGTGCTTTCAACTACCCTTTGCTCGCCTTCCAACTTTTAGAGCCAAGAAGATGCACGTCTCGGACGATCTTCAGACACTTTGCTCGCGTGTTCACGCCATTGTGAGGCGGCGAAAGGAGAAGAGGACGATGCAGATTGTGAGTCTTTTCAGCCTGGGCTTGATGATGTTGTGTTACTGACTGTTCTTGCTAGTCTGCACCGTTCAACTTTGAAAAGAACCCTGTTCATCTGCCTGGTCTGTCTGAGGAGCAGTAAGCATACACAACCCACGATATCACATCTTCACGTCTAACATTCACATCTAGACTCGTCATGCTTCGTGAAAAAGAGGCTGCCAGCCGCATCGGCATCGCAGACCCTTGCACTCTCCCCCGAGCCCCTCGCTCTCCCGTCTCGACGTCGAGCCTCTTCTCCCACCCGGTGCGGCCTCCCATCAAGTCGGTCCTCACGTCCAACTCTGTCTCGTCGACCGAGAGCCTGCAGTGAGACACAAGCCGCAGCAGGGTCATTGTTGTTATTTGTTGCTTTTTAAAGAATGAGGCGTCACTGTTGGTTTGGGAACACGTATTTGACAGCTGTAGGTGGCATGGATCCCCTTGTACGATATAACTAGATGGATACGGATGGATGTCTGGGATTCGCATCTCAAAACAAACAAAGGCACGGAAAGGAAAGGAAAGGAAAGGAAAGGAAAGGAAGGCGAAAATGTGTTACTTGTCCATCATACCTGGAGTATAATGTAATTTCTGCTTTTACCGCATTCAAGCCATCACCTGGAATGTGAATGAAACGTGGTGATGAGGACAGGGCAAAATGTTTCATTTCGGCTTCTGAGACCTTGGCCTCTCTTTTCTTCAGTCAGACCAACATGGGCTCCTCCACGTCAGCTTTTTCAGACCCAGCCCGCGTACACATCGAGGCTCTCGGACCGGACACCTTGCATCTCACCCTTGACGGCCAGGAGCTTGACCTTGGTGCCCTTGTCCTGTGCCCACCGCTTCAGGAACTTCTCGACCCGTTGCTTGGTCTCTTCGTCGTCCTTCATCAGCAGTGCCACGGCGTCGAAGCCGCCTGCGCCTGGAACCACGCCACCGTAGACGCCCTCGACGGTGCTTAGGCCGTCGATGAGCTCCGTCTGGCTCTCGGGCTCGATGGGCACCCCGCTCGCGTCGCCCATCTTCCTGATCAGTTCCCTCACCGCCGCGATTCTGCTTGGCAGCTGCTCGACATCGCCAGCGTTGAGCGTCGCGATGAACTGCTCGTTCCTCTGCTGGAGCTCATCCCAGAGCTCCTTGGACGCTTCCGGGTTCTGGGCCTTCCACGCCAGCACCTTCTTGACCATGCTGACCGTCTTGCTCCCGCAGTCGACGTCACACATGCGCAGCACCACGCCCTTGGGCATGATGACGGCGTCCTTGAGGATCTCGACATCCCACTCAGACTCACCGTCGACCAGCTTCACCAGCGCATCCGCGAACCCGGCGGCTCCCGGCTCGGGGATCTTGCTCAGCGTCGCCGGCGAGAAGCGCCTGTACCGACAGGACCCGTAGACGGCCGTCGCCACGTCAAAGCCGGACCCGACCTTGCCCTGCGCAGCGCAGTGAGCCGCCTGCGCCAGGTTGTGCAGCGCCCGCCTGCCCTTGTCCGAGTCAATGTCGAAGAGGTCCTGGGGAAGGTAGTGAGCCAGAAGGGACGCCGTCAGCGAGGTGACGAGGGCGGCCGACGAGCCCAGGCCCGTCTTGTTGGCCTCGCCCAGCGTCACAGGGAACCTGGCGAAGCGGCTACCCTTGGAGCCTTTGACCTCCGAGTGAGAGTAGTAGTCATTATCCGCGAGGATGATGAGGCGGGCAGACGTCATGCTATGGGTGGGCCGCTGGCCAGCGACGCGGTCAATGTAGGTGAGTGCGTAGCTGAGGGTTGTCTCGACAAAGGGATTGGGGTTGATCTTGGCTCCGCTACAGAAGAGTGAGCAATGAGACGAACCTCTTCATCTTTTGGCAGCTAACTGGCCAGGAGTCTCACTTACACCTGCAATTGAGTCACCTTGATGCCGCCGCCCTCCTCGGCCAGGTGGTAGCCGTACCTCCACTGCGCCTCGAGGAACTGCGGGCTGTCGACGACGATCTCGGTCAGCTGCACCCCAGGCGTCGTGTGAATCTCGCCCGCGATGATGTTGATGCGCGCGTCCAGCCCAAACACGAACGCTGTGTACTGCTGGTCGAGCACCAGATACCCGCCTGCCAGGAAGACCTTGCCCGGGGCAGACACGGCGACGGTGGGGTTGCGGGTGGACATGCTGGGTGGCAGGTATGTATATACAATTATACACGGTCGATAGAAAGAGGCGAAGAGAAGGAGGAGACGCTCAATTGGGGCTGACGCTCAATGGCACCGTGAGTTGTGAGCTCTTTTAACTTATAGCCCGGGAAGAATCGTAGACGCCTGGCGGGGCATCCTCATCAGCTTCCTTCCTACTCGTACAGTGCATGTGAGAGGTTCCCACACATGACCCACACTGTCATCTAAGCACACTCAGATTCCCTACAGACCATGTCCTAAGCATTGCTTCTATTCCAAGGCACAACCATGGCCCAATCAGAATACACATCAGCAAGGCTTCATTCATTTTTTACCAGTCCACTGTTTGACTTGTTCATGATGCCAACCTCACGTCATTGTCCCTACATCAGGAGCCCAGCATCACCCCTCCTCAACTTGCACACTCCCAAATCGGCCTCATCATCACTTTGCAAACGACTCGACTCGGCTTGATTTGATCATTGTCATTTCTTCCTTATGTAGGTAGATACGTTAATATTGTTGGTACAAGCAGCAGGACCCTTTGCTCTGCTTTCCCTTGACCAATTCTTCCCAGGTGGCCTCCTTTATCCGTTCCTTTCCTTTCCCCTTTCCTCTACCCTGCCTCGTTCCTTACTCTTTTGGTCCATCCATGCTGCAGACATGTAGTTTTCCCTTTCTTGGAGTGGTGATGTTCTATCAGGGAACGTCCGGCCCCAAATCCAGTCATTCAAAGGCCAACGCTCCGTATCAAGACCCATTTTGTTTCCCCAAACGCCGTCCCAATCAACCGGTTCGAGGGCCACCAGCCTCTTGAACCTTCATCCCAATATCCCCGATAATAAAAACCCACCCACCTTCCAACCAGTACAACGGGGTATCAAGCAGATTGCGCCAATTCAACAAAGAAAACAATTCCCGATCTCACAACCTTTCACACTGATATCATGCAACAAAAACACGCTTTACTCGGCAGCAGCAGTCTCCTGACCACCACCAAGAAGTTCGAGAACCTTGTTGACGACAGCGCTAGGGTAGCCGCGCGTGAGCATCTCGCCCACGACACCCTTGGCTTGCTCTCGCTGCTCAACAGCCAGGAAAGCCCGGGTCATGGCCTCGTATGTGCTGGGCTCGCGCTTCTCCCGACCGACGGCATCATAGATGCTCTGG
Organism: Fusarium neocosmosporiellum; assembly: GCA_006518225.1. Lineage (NCBI taxonomy): Eukaryota > Fungi > Ascomycota > Sordariomycetes > Hypocreales > Nectriaceae > Fusarium > Fusarium neocosmosporiellum. The sequence goes on along the minus strand of SSHR01000341.1, from coordinate 10,749 downwards.
GCCTTCTCGATCTTCTTCTCAGCGGCCCAGCCATGGATCAGAGTGTTGGCAATGTAGGGGGTGAGCTCCACACCCTTGCGTCGCATCTGCTCAAGGACAGACTCGGTAGCAGCAACCTGGTGGTTGGCAACCATAGCCTCGAACAGAGCCTGATACAGGCTGGCGCTGACGGGAACCAGACCCTCCTTGATAACCGCATCAAACATGTTGCGGGCGCCTTCCATGTCGTGCATAACACAGCCCCTCGCGTGGATGAGGGAGGCGTAGTGAACAGGCTCGACACGCTGGCCAGAGGTACGAATCATGCCAAGCACCTCCTCAGCCGCAGACATATCGACGGGTTCGAGAGTGGCATGAGTATCAACCAGAAGCTTATAAGTGTGGGCAGTGGGGGCAATTCCCTTGACCTTCATCCGCTCGTAGTAAGCCAGAACCTTGGACTTGTCTCGCTTGGTGGTGAGGAAGAACTGCATCATGCTGTTGTAGGGAGCGGGGCGAGCCTTGTAGTTGGGCATGGCCTCCATCTCATCAAACAGCTCCTCAGCAAACTTCTCATCGCTCACTCGGCAGAGAGCATTAACAATGGTACCGTAGGTGACCGAAGTAGGCTTGATTCCGAGAGCTCTCATCTCAGCAAAGTAGAAAAGGCAGTCGTCGATACGACGGGCCTTGCCAAGCTTGCCAATCAGAGCGTTGTACAGGAAGGAACTGGGTTCAACACCCTCAGCCTTGGCACGATGGAAGATCCGGACAGCCTCGGAAGCCTCGTCAAAAGTCTTGGTCGAGTCCTTGAGGGTGGTGATGTAGAGACCGAAAGTGTTAGCAGAGGGGGTAGCGCCCATTTCCAGAAGCTCCTGATGGAACTGCTCAGCCCGTCCTCGGTTACCCATGGTCAGACAAGCGCCGACCATAGCATCGAGGATGCTGGACCAACCGTAACGAACAACAGCGTACTGGGGCATGAGAGGCATATCGGTTCGGGCCATGGCGAGGATGTCGTGGCACAGGTCAATCTTGCCATCACGGGCAGCAGCGGAGATCAGCTTAGCGTAGGTAATGTAGCGGGGGTGTCGGCCAGCACGTCGCATGTTTCGGAATCGGTTGAGAGCATCACTGAGACGAGGTCCCTTGCGGCCGTGGTTGCCCTCCAGATCATCAGCAATAAGGGAGGAACCCTTGAAGTCGGTGTTGTGGGCGTAAGGGTCGTAGGTATCCTCGAAGCTCGAAACGCTGGGCGTCGACAGGAAGGGAGAGGCGGACAGGTTCTGCTGGGGGAAGCTCGAGACCTGGGAAGCAGCTTCGCGAGGGTCAGTGATACCTCGGCTTTCCATGTACCGTGAGATAAATTCGGCGCCCTCGTCAATCTCTTCAGCAAGGTGAGACTGAGGGTCGGACACTGAGGATCGAATTCGCTGGAACATCATCTCGGACTGAGCCAAGCCCTCGGCCACTTGACCGGAGCCAATCAAGGCGACGGCGTACATGGCGGTGGGCTCAATGAAGGCAGAAGTGGCCTGCATCTCGGGGTTGCTGAGAGCCTGCCAGTACTTTGTGGCACTGGCGACATCGCCCTCTCGCACGCTCATGGCCAGAAGAGCGGTCGCCGGGGTGGCCAGATCCTCAAAGTGGGTAGGAATACCGGTGTAGGCGGCGACAGCGGTAGCCTTGTCATCCTTGTCGGCGGCAATGGTGGCAATCTCGCCCATGGCCTTTGCACGAGACTCGGCCTCTACGGCCTGAGCCCAGTGGAAAGCTTCCTGGTAAATACCTCGGGTAATGAAACCCTTGACAAAGCCAGTGGTGACCAAAGCATCCTTGATGTCAGCAGCACGAACACCATACTCGTTAACAATCTTCTTGAAGAACTTCATAGCGCCCTCGATCTTGTCAGTCACCACATAGGCGTTGATAACCGCGGCGTAGACCTCGGCATCAAGTCGGTCATGAAGGGTCTCGCGTCCTTCATCGTGAGCAATGGCCAGGTTGCGGTACTCATTGTAGCATTCGACAGCACTGATCAGGTCGCCGGACGAGGCAAACGCAGTGATCATGGTGGGGAAGACCGCTGCGAAGGGGACGGTCTGATTGGCCTCCATGTGCTCGAAGAGACGGAGCATATCGGCAACGCGACCAGCCTTTGCACAGGCGGTGATCAGCTGATGGTAAGTCTCGGCCGAGTACTCGGCAGCGTCGGTGTCAACCGAGGTGTCGAACAGCTTGATAGCAAGATCGAGCCGGTCGTCCTCGCAGAGAATAGCGTGCTCAAGCTCGTGGGAACCGAGCATGAACTTGCCAGGCTCATCCATGCCACCGAATCGAGCGCGCTTGTCCTCCAGGATAGCCTTCAGCTCAGCCACCTCGAGGCACCGGGAGGCCAGAAGACCAACGAGAATGTTGAAGGTGTCAGCATCCGGCGACACCCTCCTCCGGAGCATGTCAGCGTAGACATCGAGAGCCTTCGAGACAATCTCAATCTTCTTGATGGGGATGTGAATAGCAGCTAGGAGGAGGGCGTTGTAGGCACCAGCAATGGGCTGGACGCCTGTGGCCAGCATGGCCTCGAAGACGGCCGGGATTTCAGCATATCGACCACCCTCAGCGAGCTTGTGGAGATGGTCGGCGTAGGACTGTGACTGAGGGTCGGCCGGCGGGGTGGCGCTGCGAGCGACACTCGCGGGAGTTTGTGACCTCTCAACCACAGGGGATCGTGACTCAAAGCCATGAGCAGAAGCTGGTCGCCCCGCAGCGACGGCATTCTCAGCCGCCTCTTGGAGACTTCGAGCCTCAATCTCTCGCTCGAGGGCAGCATCGATGTGGGCGAGGGCCGCCTGGTCCTCAAGGGAGAGGTTGGACCTCTCCTCCTCCTCGATCAACGCCTGTTCAACATCCTGGGCAGATGCCTTATCCTTGGTGAGAATGGAGGCGGCGGTGGGCTTCCACTCAATGCGCTTGGGAAAGTCGAATTGGGTCCATTCGGCATCGACTTCACCGCTGGCCTGCTGGTGCTGCAAGGCCTCAAAGTAGGCGTCTAAACCTCCATGGTTCTCGGGGCGGTGCTCAACGGCGGGAAGGCCCGAGGTTGCTGTTCGCTCAGTGTGGAAGGCGGAGTGAAGCTGGAGGTTAGAGAAGCGGCCGAGGCGGTTGGTCTTTCGTCGAACAAAGACGGGTCGGTTCTGCGAATTGAGGACGTGAGGGTGAGTGGCGGCGACTAGTGATTGGGCGTAGCCGTGTGTGGTGATCGACTTGGCGAATGTTGATCCTTGACGGACGAAATTCGAGTAAAGGGAGGAGTATATGGTGGGCATTTAGAAGACGCCTGGCGGGGGAGGACTGCGGAGCCTCTACATCAGCAACAGGAACCAGAGGGGAAAACAAGTAAGCAATGAAGCTGCGTCTCGAGTATAGTGAAACGGCATTGAGTGTTGTGCCTGAGGAAGAGCAAAAGCCGGAATCACGTCGAACGATTATGAGATCGTGGTCGGGCCATGAGATCTCGGTGGGCGCGCGGAGAGGGAAGTGGTGTGGTGGACCAGCGGAGAATGGGAATGCACAACAAGAAAAACCACTTACATTAGAGGAAAGAAATGATCAACGATTGCAGGTTCATTTGACAGCTCCGAAGCCGTCAAACAAACGCGCAGGCCAGAATAGGGAAGGAATTGTAGGAGGGGAAGAGGAAAGAGCAAAAATGTGAAGGAAAAGAATTCAAGAAATGGCTGGAGGCAGATCGAAGAAAAAAAGTGTTCGTCTAGGATTGTTTGACCTGCTGGTGGAGGACGAGGATGTGGGATTCGGCATGGACCCGGGCCTCGGGGACGGGGGGGCGGCTGCCTTTTTTTCCCTTTGCCTGAGGGTGCGGTGTGGATACTGGAAGCTACGTACCTACCACGGTAAATGGCAGCTGCGATCGAGGTTGCGACAAAATGGATGCGTCAGAAGGCGAGAGGGAGGTCGCCGAGTGTGGGGAAGTTTCTTCAAACCCGCCCTACAACCGACAGCTTTACAGTGGGCGACTCGGGCTGCCACCACCCAAGGTGAGCTCCCTCCGCAGTGGGCTAGACCGCTACGACGCCGGCCGGGCAGTTTTTTTCTGTCCTCCAGGGTCATCGATGATGGCTGCGCGGCCTTTTCGGGGCGCGGAGTTAGGGCGACGGGCGTTGGCTGCGGCGGAGGCGGCGGCTTGTGTTCGTACAGAAGACCCCGCTGTGGCCCTTCTGTGGGTGTCGACAGGGGGGTTCCTCTGCTGTGGGTGGGCTCGGAGACAAGGCGTTCAGCGGGCGAGGTTCTGGAATGACTCAAGCTGTTGTTGTACCTGGTTCGTCGCTTTGTGTTGATCATCCTCCGCCTTTTTTTCTGTTACCTTGATAAGCTCCCTAGAGCTCCCGAAGAGCATTTTCTGGCAGGTCAAGTGCTGCCCGTCAAGACGCGGGGGAAAAGGCGGCCATGGACCAATTCCACTTTGATGGACTGGACTGGACGCTTGGATGCCCATGCTAGGTCTCTGCGTGCATGCAGACGAGCATCCTAGAGAGAGAAAGAGGATCCTGGTTATCAGAAGGAATCGGTTGGAAGGGCGTCGTTGCCTCTTGTCCCTCGGCCTATCACATTTCACCGAATCCTATCACCGGTGGATTTTAGTCGGCATGCAGCAATTTTTTCTGTCTGTGTTTCTTGCTTGCTTTTGGGACGATCTCTTTTAATTGCTTTTTCTCCATAGGATCCCCCAGTCAAATGCAGCGCAGCACGCACTTTGCGCCAGAAACCACGCACACGTGAAATTGATTTGATCCTGATATCTCTGTCCTCTGCTTGGTGGTTGAAAAGGTCCCCACGCACGCGACCCAGGCTCCCAGCCTAGGCCACAACATGGCATGCGCGTAAAATGACGACAAATTGCAACGGCTGGACTCTTGATTCCTTTGACAGTTACTGTGCGCAGATCCATCCTTCAGGGCCCAGGATGCCGGAGTCGAGCACGCATCATCAGGGGTCTCGAGGTCATGGACCACCCTCTGCCTCTGCCACACCCCAAACCTCCGTGGTGGTGGCCGGGGCGAGAACAAACCGGTGCAAGTGTCCTCGACTTTCCTTGGCCGCCCGCTGCCCTAGCCTCTCTGCCATGCCTCAATGGACGGGCCCTGACCTCGTCTTCCCGCTGGTGGTGGGGACCCAAGGGAGAAGCCGGAACTCCACGTCCAGCCTGTCGGGTCTCTCCCAGATGCCCCACCCTGGAGAGGACACCTCGAGGCTTGATGGTCGAGGGCTGTGAATCGTCAATCCAATTTCAGATTTCATAATTTTTGCTCTTCCTGACCGTTTCTTATTTGTCCTGGTCCATGAGGGTTCTTTTTTTTTTCAGCTCTCCCTCGTGTTCACTTGCAGAGGTGGATCCAGTTGGGGCCGTCCATCCATCATGATATGGATATCGACAAAAAAGCAATAGGCCGCCACAACCTTCCTCGGCTATCATCCACGTTTTTGTTTTTCTCTCCTCGGTGTGGAAGGCTTGAAAATCTGGACAAGGTGTGGCAGACCTTGGGAAATCACTAAGTATTGGTTACAACCACGTTGCAACACAGTGAAATGAAGCCATTACCGCCAGTAATTTAGCATCAGTATCCGTAGTTCACCAAATCTACGGTTAACCTCGAGGTCTGCAAGACACAACCCCCCGGGTGGCCATCCGGGCACTCTAGCGGAACTCCGTCTGCCCTAGCCACATTCCCAGGGCAAAAGGCAAAAAACGACAAGCGAGAAAAAAAACAGTGTGGCAACGTCAGCACCAAGTTTACCTAGCCCCAACCGCCAACCCGCTGCTGGGAACCACAGGGCTGCAGTTTTCAATTTGTTCCCGTCACATGGCCAGGCAACAGGGCCGACGACGAAAAAGACCCGTCTCCCGTCGCTGCCCGGATGCCACGGAGCCCCGTCTGACTGCTGGCTGACATATCCCTTGCCTCTCGTCTCTCCAAGCTCCCTTTCTTTGGCTGCTTAGCCGAGCCCGAGCGGCTGTAAGCTGCAATGAGGCGCATCGGCATTTTCACTTGCCCCGGTCCGAACTCCATCAATCACCGTCTTGTATTTGCATCCTTGACGTCGTGCATGGATGGCCCTTTAATTCCTATCGGCTTGATGGAACAGTCCGACGTCCGACAACGACAACAACAAACACCTTCAACATGTGATGAGTTGAAAGAGACTGGGCTGGGGAGCCACGTTGAGCTTTTGAAAAGCGGACAGTTTGTTGTAGATTCATGACGTTTCTTCCAATTGCCTGATCAGGTTTTGTGTCAACAACATGATTGCTCGTGTGTACCATCGGCTTAGTTTGTTCACAGCCTTCGTGTCAGGTACAGTGCGTAGATTGTTTCGTCTGCAATCAGGTTCTCCTGAAATGCGAACCGTGTCACAATGGCGGTTGCATCACTCTGCATCCGCGCGCCTCCCTTGTGCTTGCTTACGCGCCATAATCCGGGGTTCGAGATTCTACGGGATTGAGAATATGCCTCGTTGTCCCGCCTCGTATCCAACTGCGTCATCCCGCTGTATTCGTCAACTTCAACGACTACTCATTTTCGCAATCTCGGCGCTTTCCTAGTGAGATGACTCAAAGGATCTTGGTCACTTGACAGGTCAGGTTCGGGAAAGCTAGGGACTTTCTTCGAGGTTGCAATTAAACTCGAGTCTTTTCCCCATGGAGTTTCCGCTTTGACGGTCATGAGACAACTATTTTCGTCATGGCAATCTATGCTCGGATTTACGACGGAGCTCAATTGCATCTGAGATCATCATGGATGGCATTGTGGCCGCCCCATTCCTGACAGCTCTGGGCCTGATACAACATGGGTAATAAGATCGATAAGATCTTATCGATAAACCCATTGTCCCTCTGTGGATGTCATTTGCATGAAGCAGGTCGGTCAAATGGTGCCCGAGGTGGTTGTTATGGACATCTCACTGAGAAAAACTCGGCATGTTGCCCCAGATCTCTCACAAAGAAGTGATCACGCCTCCTCTAATGTCTGAGGCTTCTTAATTGCAGCTCCCTTTAAATGTCAGAGCCCAAGGCCATGCCAGTCCCTCCAAAGAACTCTGAACAATAGCCTTGCTTCAGACACATATCGAGGCAAGGTGAGAAAGGGCCAAATCACAATGTGGAGAAATACCCTAAAATTAGCTGCCTTGCGGGATACTCGAATAACTGACTCTTTCATGCATTTCTCCTTATTCGGGTTTTGTGTCGTAACAGTAAGAAAAGCAACATGTCGCATGTCCCTATCAATGGATGCAAACCGGCCTTGAGTCGAGTGATGAAGAGAAGACCCGCCTTCCTAAAATGGCTAGTAGCCATCTGGCAGAAACGGTGTCCACCCGCCTTATCGATAAGCCCCAAGGAGAGAGGAAGAAAAAAAAAATATCCCAAGCTTCAAGATATCGAGTGCAAGCCCCACCTCTCACCTCAACCAACTCAAACAACAACCGCAACCATGGCCGACGATGGGATGCTCTTGAACTTTGAGCTGGGGTCGGGACCTATTAAGCCTCAAGTCAAGTTCAAGGGTGGTCGCTGGCGTGATAGGAAACAGGCCGAGAAGTCGGCAAGGTTGGGCTCATCGAAGCCGAAGCCTACAGGAGACGGATTTGATGAGCTGAGATCGACGAAACGCCAGAGGACGGATGATGGAGGATATGATCATTCCGACTATAGGCCAGCCCCGAGGAGCTTTTCACGACCAAAGCCTGCAGACACCGACGCCCAAGGATCCTCATCCTCAGGCCAACCTCGAAACCCTCATGCGGACAAGGGAAGGCAGGTCATCTCACGGCTCTTCTCTTATAATCCGGCCCAGAAGACAGAGCTAGAGGAGAAGCAATCAGACTGGACTGCTCCGGAACCAACCAATGCTCCTCTCTCAGATGTTGCCAGCTTTGGCACCTTGACATTATCCGCCCGCCTTGTCGATGAGCTGGCAAAGATGAACTTGGAGCGTCCCACGGCTATCCAAAAGAAGGTTATTCCTCACATGTTGTCAAACAGCTCGGATGCATTTGTGCAAGCTGAGACGGGTTCCGGAAAGACCTTTTCTTATCTCTTGCCGATCTTGCATCGCGTCCTGCTCCTCAGTGAGAAGGGCAAGGCTCAGATTCACCGCGACTCTGGAGTCTTTGCCATCATCGTGTCACCTACACGCGAACTCGCCAAGCAAACCCACACCGTACTGGAACAACTTATTCGGCCGTTCCCCTGGCTCGTCTCGACCGCAATCACTGGAGGAGAGTCGAAGAAGGCTGAGAAGGCGCGCATAAGAAAGGGCGTCAACTTTTTGGTGGCAACACCTGGACGACTTGCCGACCACATTGATAACACCAAAGCCCTCAGCCTCAGCACCGTTCGATGGTTGATTCTGGATGAAGGCGATCGTCTGATGGATTTAGGCTTCGAAGATGACTTGAAGAAGACCATTGCAGCCCTCCGCACGGTTGATGTCTCTGATAAGCTTGCCGATGGGACACCACTCAAGTCCCTTCCTGACCGGAGAGTCACTGTGCTTTGCTCGGCTACTATGAAGATGAACGTGCAAAAGCTAGGAGAGATGAGTTTGGCAGACGCGACGTTCCTGGCAGCCAAGAAGGAGGAGGGTGAGGTGGAGATTGACAAAACGACCATGACGGCGCCAGCGCAGCTTCACCAGTACTACTCGATCGTTCCCGCCAAGCTTCGTCTCGTCACCCTGATATCTTACCTCAAGTCTACCTTTTCCCGGCGAGGAAAGACGATGAAGGCCATCATCTTTATCTCTTGCGCTGACTCGGTCGACTTTCACTACGAGCTCTTGAGGGATCCCAACAATGAAGAGGCTCCTGTAGCATCATCCAAAGACGCGGAATCGATCTCCAAGACGGTGGCCAAGGCAGCATACATCACGTCACCCGCAAGCCCCGAGGTCGTTCTGCACCGAATGCACGGATCTTTGTCGCAACCAGTCCGAACAGCTACTCTGCGGTCATTCTCGGCCTGCAAGTCTCCCTCTCTCCTAATCACCACCGATGTGTCCTCGCGAGGCCTTGATATTCCATCCGTTGATCTGGTCATCGAATACGATCCTGCTTTCAGCTTTGCGGATCATATTCACCGTGTTGGTAGAACTGCTCGAGCTGGAAGGCCCGGTGACGCTCTCCTTTTCCTTCTCCCCGGAACGGAAGAGGGTTATATCGAGCTTCTCAAGTCATCCACACCTCCCACGCCCCAGTCTTATGACTCGATCCTTCAGAAGGGAATGATGACCAAGCTCGAGTTCCCCGTCGAAACATCTGCCAAGCCCGACGACGGCACTTCCTACCACGACAAGGCTGAGAGCCTTCAGCTGCATATTGAGCAGCGCCTTCTCGAAGACACGAAGCGACTCGAGCTCGCCCGAAACGGCTTCAAGTCACACATCAGGGCGTACGCCACCCACACCAAGGAGGAGAGGAAGCACTTTGACATTTCGGAGCTGCACCTGGGACACACGGCCAAGAGCTACGGACTGAGAGAGGCGCCGGGCGGCATCGGCGCGGGCGTGGAGAGGAAGACAAAGAAGCGCAACAACAAGGGTGTAGAGAAGGACCAGGAGCAGCAGGCGGGTGACGAGTGGCAGAACCAAAACATCATCAGGAAGAAGAGCATGATGTTGATGAATTCTGCTGCGGACGAGTTTAATATTGGTTAAGTAGCGGGTTGCATTTCTAGTTTGAGATAGACCATCAAAAGCCGGGCGGTCATGCCCTTGTTTTTTTTCTTTTGGTTCAAGTTGTTTGTCAAAGGCATTTCTTAGGCGTCATTTCTGCATGACCACGTTTGTTGTTTGAATGCATGTGCAGTAATGACTTGGTGATTCTCTCCTTGGGGAATATCACCCGAGAGCGACATTGAACCTCACTCCAGAGCCACCAACAGAGGAACCATGTTCAAGGTAGATATCCATTAGTGTTCACGGCGAACAGGGGCTACAATATGTCATGTCGTTGTGAAGGGTCTGTTTCGCAGCAATGCTTGGCAACAGTCGTCAACATGTTGAAACTGGGCCTGGGAAAGTTGGCAGGACATCGAAGCTGCACCATCCTGGAGCCCTCACGGCTTGCACCTTGCTGGAAAAACATGGCATGTACTTTGAAGGCCTTGGTTCCGTAGTCCTCTGACCACCTAGAGCCATAGGTCGAGCCTCGTCGCGCCTCCCGTCATCCTCGTCATCATGCAGGGGGTCATAACATGGGTTCCCTTTAGCCGACAGACAGATTCTCTCTCGTTCCAAGCAGGTTGTTGCATTCTTTCTCCAAAGTGTGAGAACCTGACCAAGGCATCTGCAGGTTGGTCTGGGTAAAGTGCACAAGTCGGGGGACGGGCGACGATGGTTTCACCACGCTTACGTAGGACTTACAGCGACCTAGTGACTGTTAAGCAACGATTAGTGTCATGCCGGCTGCTGACGGCCTCTTCCAAGTGTTTCCTCTATTGCGGAGTCACTGCAACTCCTCAGAGAGCCTTGATTCTCAGGGTAGAATCCAAGGCCAGTAAACTTGCTCCTCTTCATGGCCTCTGTCGTTTCGAGTTGAGTCAACTCGTTTGACATGGACAGTTCCTGCGCACAGATTTGTTCCGCGTGCATCAGGAATGGGGACGGAGGAAGAAGACAAGGTAACTCTGTTCTCCCAGATCGCTATCGTTCCTTGGGCAGGCGGCAGTGCGGGGGTTGAGGCACCGCCTTGAAG
>SSHR01000340.1:0-117687 GCA_006518225.1 Fusarium neocosmosporiellum | reverse complement strand
ATAAATTATAAATAGGCCTAGGGAGGGGGGGGGGGGAAGAGGGCGCGCGCGCCACGACCAGCTACATATATTATAAGAGGTGAAAAAGGAAGAAGGAAAAAAACAGCTACACGATTTAAAGTAGTAAATCTAACCTATGCTCCACTTTTTATAAGTTGTGTGATTAGCTAGAAATAGTGGAGCATGGGTCAGGTGAGCTTAGAAAAGTGGAGCATGGGTGATCTCAATGACCGGGGCACGGGTGATATGGTGTACATCCACCGTTGGGAAATGGTACGTAGGACAAATTGATACTTGATCTCTTGTTCAGGAGGATGTCTTGCCAATTTCGCTTGACCCACGTTGTGAAAAACTCGAGCGATTAGTCATCGCTGAATGCACCGTGATGGCCTCAGGCGCAAAGAAAAAAGCCCGTCAGGGCCCCACAGCAAGTCCCTATAAAAAGTCCTTCTCCCTCCAGACTTTTGAGCTTTTCTTTCTTCCTTCTTCACGTCGACAATACTTCAGTAAGCCTACCCCTACTGGTAGCCTCCCGATCACCGCCCGCTAACGCCCTTCGCAGGAGAATCATTTCTATAGTATTCGACCTTCTCTTGGTTCCCTAAAAGAGCCACAGATCCCACCCTGGTTGATGAGTGCATATCCTCGACACCCTAGAGTGAATACCTCGGTCCTCTCGCTTTGTCTGCAAAGACGGCGGCGGTCGCCTTGAGCGGCTGCTGTATAGAGAGTTGTTCTTCCCTCTTGATGATCTCGACCCCAGCAGCGGTCTTGCCTTCGGGCGCGCGGTTGGGGTGGGTGTTGATGGACGTCTGACAGGCGTGTTTCTTTTTTCCTTTTCGTTGCTGTCTGAGGCTTGCCTTGGAAGTGAGGAAGAGGTTGTTGAGAGATTGAGATGATAAGAAGTGTAGAGTAGACGCCGTGTTATCTGCAATACTGAGGATCAACAAACAGGGTGAAGACATCTGTATTCACTGCACGTTCTGTTGCATATCCACCATGTTCCATACGTACCTCGGCCAAGTGCAATGTGATTGTGTTTCTGAATGACCAAAACACGTAAATGGGCCCCGACAGACTCTATTTACCCGTCACTACTCGGTTGATCCCATCTCATCTCACCACATGAGCCGCCAGCGGGTAGTGGGCCTTAATGATCTCGGTCATGACACCAAGAAATCTCTGTTGCCTGCTCGTTTATCATGGAGAAGAGTGCAATGTCTTTACCGCTATTTGGAAGCAACCATGTTGCCGAGTGAATGAGTTTGTTGTTGCGACTCTCTGATGCTCAGTGAAGATACTCACGAGCCAGGACTAACATTCTCAACGACCGTGTGTGGCTACACAGTTTTGTGTTCTCATATCCGCTTTCAGTATCAGGGCTCCGTATGAGATAGTGCTCTGCTCACGCAGCATCACTCATTGAGATGTGTGCACTGCCTCACAGTAGACGTGAGAGGCTGTGGTGACTTACGAAGCAAAGGAACCAGGTATGGGCATATCAAAGTTTGTTCGCAGTTGCCAAGTGGAGAGTGTTAGCGTGCTGGAGCAAACAACAAGCTGGCTTGTAGCGATATGGTTTTTTGCTTGGGTGCTCTAACAGTGGATCCTTGGTGCAGCACGCGCAATCAAGTCGCGTCTGCTCTCTCCCACGCGTCGCCTTTGTACCGTCGGCCTAGGAACCGACGACATGCGGAACTTCCAAAAGAGGAATAGCCACCGATCCCCTCTGGGCGCGTCTGGCCTTGACGCGTCCGCGACACGCTCTTTAAACACGCGGCTCAAGATTCCTCTCTTGCACGTGTTGAGCCAGATCTTGGAATGTTCTCACCGCCGAGAAGAGCCAGGTTTTAGGTTCTAATGTGTGCTCTGGAGCCTGGTTTTGCACCACTCTGCTAGTTAGCCCCGACCTTTTGCTATCTGTACGACGCAGGTTGGCGTGACTGACTGGCAGGCGTAACCAACCCTTCTTCCATTGCTAGATCTCCCACCCTATAGAGTATCACACCCGTCTGGGTCGAGATTGGGGGTGGCACGATATTCCGACACTTGGAACCTACTATTCTATAGGTACCTGTTTCTAAGTTCACTGAGTATTACGAAAGGCTCGGGGATTGCTGCTTTGGTTCGGTTCCGAATGTTGGGGCTAACTCGTGTGTCATCAGCATGAGCGAGTTGATCTCATGCGTCGAGATGTGAGGCTCAAACTCGACTTGGTACCATCATTTCGATGAGCCTCATTGAAGTCGTGGCCCGCCATCGTAGATCGTCCCTTTGATGTGACCAAGACTTCTCTGCATCAAGATGGAGATGCTTCGTGATTGGCCACCTCGCCAGATGATCAGGGCACAGCACCTTGATTGGCTCCCTCGCCAAATGCTCGCCCCAAGAGACAGCCCTATGGGAACCACGCCTTGATGTTGGGAGCATTGAAGGATAAGGATGGACTCACGATATAAATCAGTCCTTGCCTCTCAGTTGCGGTCTTGGCTATTTCATTTCTTCAGCCTCAACACTTCTGCTTTATACCTCCATCCAGTTCTGAATCCAATACACTTCGTCATGAAGCTTCTCTGGCTTCTGTCCCCACTCGCTTTGGGGCTGGGAGCTATCGCCCAGTCTTTTGTTTCGCCGCCAACCGATGTCGAAGTCGTGCTCTCCAAGAGGTTTCCCGGGGCCAAGATTTCGTACAAGCAAGTTCACAACCTCTGCGAGACGACGGAAGGTGTCAGATCCTTTTCTGGCTATGTCAGTCTCCCAAGGGACTTTATCCCTAATGCCAAAGACTGGGACGAGGGCACTTCGGGAAACTTCTTCTGGTACTTTGATACGTTACTGTCTGACCAGGGACATGTTATTCCAATACTTATGGGGTTGAAACAGAGGCTCGGAAGGATCCTGAGAATGCGCCTACCTCCATCTATCTCGGCGGAGGTCCCGGTTACACATCCTTTGATGGTTCCTCTGTATTCCCTTGCTACGTGAACCCCGATTCAAACTCGACGACTCTCAACACACACTCTTGGAACAACCATGTCAATATGCTTTACATAGAACAGCCTCTGGGCACTGGCTTCTCCTACACAAAGATTGAGAACGGCACTTATGATACTTTGACAGGGGAATTTACCCCCGTAGTGGATGGAGAGAACTTACCAGAGCTGAACGTTACAAACCTGCAGGCCACGCTACAGGCTGCTGGCGTTGGAGACACGATAAATACTACCAAGACGGCTGCGAGAACTCTTTGGCGATTTGCACAGGTGTGATTTAACGAGTGAGCGACTCTCTCTGGCACATCTTTATTATGGCTTGTTACTAAACATAATAGGTTTCCCGAAAGGGTTACTAAGAATGATGAGATCGCTATCTGGGCAGTATCTGTAAGTATTGTCCGTGGCTGTTTCGATACCTTACTAATATATCCTCATTCAGTACGGTGGCCTTTACGCACCCGTCTTTAGCTCCTACTTTGTGGACCAGAACAAGAAGATCGAGGAAGGAGATCATCCGATAGCTAATTCGACCGTCCTTAACTTGGTTACAGTTGACTTGTTGAATGCCATGGTGGACATACGTTCCATGGCCCTAGGCTTTCCGGACTTTGCTCTCAACAATACCTACGACCTCCCAACCTACCCTGAGGAGGTGGCTGAAATGGTACTCGGGAACATCACTGCGCCTGATGTTGGCTGTATCGCTCTGGTCGACAAATGCAGAGCTGCCGTGGCGCTTGACGATCCAGAAAGTACGGGAACAAACCAAGACGTCAACGAAATCTGCCTCAAGGCAATGGAAGTCTGCTTCGGCGCGGTCACGGTTTTTGACGAAATATCGCCTGTTGGTCTCCCACATGAGAAAACGCCAGACAAAAATTACTAACTGGGACACTCTAGTATCATCATTTTGACATCACTTTGAACAAGTACGCTTCATTACCTACCGAGTATGAGACGGCCTTGTTCAATCAGCCCTGGGTGCAAAAAGAGCTCGGCGTGCCTCTGAACTATACGAGAGGTAATAATGAGATTGAGCGTGCCTTTCTTGGACGGACAGGAGACATGGTTCGCTATGGTCTCGAGTACATTGGCCATCTCCTTGAGAATGGCGTCAACATTGCTATGATCAACGGAGACAGGGATTTCCGCTGCAATTGTTAGTTCTCGACTAATCCAAGTGTTTGGCATAAACTGACAAGAGTTCGCACAGGGTTTTCAGGCGAAAGCGCCTCCTTGAACATTTCATTCTCCGGAGCTTACCAGTTCGCCGCTGCCGGATACCAGCCTATCATGACTAGCACTTCCCACGAGGGAGGCTTCGTGCGTGAATACGGCAATCTCTCATTCTCGCGAGTGTTTCAAGCCGGCCACAGCGTGGGAGGTTACCAGCCTGAGACCGTGTCTGCCATCTTCGAGAGGGCAATTTTCAGATCTGATGTTGCCACCGGGGAGGTTGAACTGGCCAAGACCCCAAACTACGTGTCCGGGGGAAAGGCCAGCGTTAGAGACGTCAAGAATAAGTTGCCCGAGTTGATTGAGAATATTTGCTACGTCCTCCAACCCGACGAAACATGCACACCAAAGCAGTTGAAGGCTCTAAAGGAGGGCACTGCCGAGACGGAGGACTGGGTTGTTGTGAAGCCGGCCGGGGCGAAGGGAGAACGTGTGATGGAGGGTAAGGGTGGAGATGGACACAGAAACAGCTCCAAAGGATCCAACCAAGATGGGAGCCAGACAACATCCGGTGGCGTTCGATTGACTGATAACTTGGCATTCGATTTTCTCCTGGTGGTGGTTATGGTCATTTTTTGAGGGAAAGACACTTGCCAGCCTGAGTCATTGCTGTTGGGCTACGCTGATCTGGGGATAGAGGGCAAACTTGGGTTTTGGGTTCGATCTAGCTTCGTTCTTTTCAGTAGTATAAGCGACTGTATTTGTGTATTACTAGTAGATCTCGCATTTCGTTCATTTTCCACTCCTCTATCTGCTCACATTATGTCTATACTAAAAGTGCACTTTCAACTCTCTTACTGGCCCATACAAGTCGGTGTCATTGCTCGGGCACATCAGGAGGCGAAACTCAACCCGCCGCTTGCCATACAAAGTAGTGGCATAGACCTCTTTCACTCGCTTGTCTTCTGGTATCATCGGCACACCGTCCCAACTGACGCTAGCATGGAGGCTGAATGAGGGCCTGGACCAAGCACCCCAGAGGATAGTCAGCGAGGTAGGATCCAACAAGGAGGGCACATAGTCTCGGATTTTGATAGGCCGCAGTGATTCTTCCTCCACTGCTACGATGGTACCGAGGCCCTGGGCAGTGGCGTCGCTCCTCCACATGCCTTCGACCCTGTTGGTCTTGAGAAGCATCTTGAGGGCGGCGCGTCGCAGCGAGTGGTGACGGCAGCGGTGTGTGACCAGGAACAATAGGATGACCAAGCCGGGTTCAAGGCTAACCTTGACTGCGTTCTTCCCACTTGTTCTCTTGTGAAGCGTCGCTGCAAGTCGGATCGCGTACTCGAAGTAGCCCAGCAACGAGTCATAACGAGTTTCGGGCCCGAGAGCAGTTGCTCGGATAAGTATCCGAAGAGTGACATGATACAGGCGGAGCGAGAGCCTGGTAGTATTTTCGTCGTACGTAGGCTGGGTGTTTGAAGCTTCGTACATGGCCATGTTGGTCTCCCACTGGACCAGTCGTCTGATGAAGCCGTCCACCTTTGTGAGCCAAGGACCATACGGCATCGCCTCGGGGAGCAAGCCACCATCGAGCAGAAAGAAGGCTCTGACGACACTGAAGAGCTCGGAACTGAGGTCCTCGTACGAGCTTGGTGGAATACAGGGGATCTCAAGGAAGCGGTTCAGATCAAACGCTGCGGTAGATTCGTTGTATGGATACGGCGATATCGAGTCACTAAACGTTATGGCCTGGAGATCGACCCTCATGAGAGAACCACCGAGGATATCGAGACTCTTACCGTGGGCGACGTCCTTAGAAACGATCCCAAGGCCGGCCATGACGTGTGTGTGCATCTCGCCCCAACGTCCAAGCATATTTGCAGAGGCTGCAAGGGCAAGCGATAAGCTGACGACTTTGGCGGACGAGTTCAAGCCCTTGGCAAGAGCCATGGCCTTTCCGTAGTGTGTAATGGCGCGAGTGGAAAGCTCCTCGATATCCGTCTTGGCCTTTGTAGCTGGAGCCTCTATTCTCTGATGAAGGGCCCCCAATGCGATCGCCGCATGCCATATCGCAGGCTCGCCGTGTGCCAACTGCAAGACGCTCTGCTGCCAGAAACTCGACGGAAACAAGCTGCATGTGCTGGGGACAGTGACACTGCGGAAAAAGGCAAAGTAGCTTGGGTCATCAGGCGATATTGGCTTGGACCGAGGGGTCTGAGTAAGGGCTCGCGAGACGGGGCCAACTACAGACAGTTGCTTGACGGCTTCGGCAAGCTGGCGGCGTGGCATGAACATTTTTTCCGAGAGATAGCCGTCGCAGACACGCTTGGTGGACTGGCACCTCTTGCACTGTGGCTTGGTCTCGTCGCATTTTACACGACGTATTCTGATCTGGTTTCAACGATGGCGCTACGGAGTGATGCAAAATGTACCTATCTGCAGGTGATGCAGCCCTTCTTTGACCTGGCCTTGAGACAGTTAGCGGCTGAGTGGACGCAGCCAACAAGTTGTATAGGGTGCTCAAGGTAGATGGGCCTTGGGTCGGGGATGCTCGTTTTAGGTTGGAGTTGAAGAAGATACTTCTTGACTCAGCCCTACCAGCGTTCGGCGAGATTTTAACAAGTCACCTACTCGAGACTGCGCTGTCTAAGGGTGCGCAAGGGTCAAACAAGGACCCTGGTCCAGGCATGTCAGAGCTTAGCATGAAGCAGATACGAAGTGTACGAGGGCCAGGGTTCTAAACCATTTTCAGCCATGCTTGGACAGTGTAATAACTGATGACATATTGAGCCTGGAGGGACTGAGCTTGGCCTTTGGGCTAACAACTTGAAGTCATTCGTCACTTAGGTGCGCTCCGAGTGATATGAGGAACTATAACGAACTCAAGAAACAATGGGGAGTAACAGTCGTTTACGCAATCAACCAGGTCAATCCTCGTGAACCAGCCAACGCCCGGGGAGAGAATCCGGTGCTGTGGGCGACCTGGCAAGGATGTGGCAGGTCTTACAGCTCAACACCCACCATACCTTGACTATGCGACAATACGGGTTGAGATAGTGATTCTACTTCTTAAATAAGCAAAAAGAGAACCTCGTGATGAGCAAAAACATACAACAGCGGGTATTCGCTAATCGTCACCGACTTAACTACTAATCCGCCCCTTATTAGCTTATCTATGGGAGAGCAGACGGGATCCCGAGTTTTCTAATAGGTATGGTCGTATGTGACAGTTTGGCCACGTGCTTTTGCTTATAATGGGCTTGGAAATTCAAGGGATCCAAGTCGATGGGCGCCTGTCCCGGGGAGCTCAGCTGTCAAGTGTTGTGGTGGATGAGGCAACCCATTCTTCAAAGCGGAGCGGATATTCGAAGGTTACTAATTGCTTAGGATTATTCTGGACAGGGCTTGTTTACTACTATTATAGGACTGAAGTAATATGAACCCTCCTTTGATCTATTCCTGCTCACTTCTCGCCCTCTGCCTTCTCAATGCTCTCCTCCCCACCCTCCTGCTTCTGCTTTCCAACATCCTTCTTCACACTTAGCCACTCCATCGATAACGCACCGAGCATGGTTAGGCACACTAGAATCAATCCTACCCGAAACACAGTCCGAATTGACTCGTTGTAAGCGACCAAGACCGTTGTCTTGATTGATGGCGGTAAATGTGTTAGTGAGGTTGCGCCAGAGTTCTGGATATTTTCGGCACTGAATCCTGGGACGGACGACAGACGATGAAGAAGTTGGCTGTTGATCATGTTCTGAGCCACCGAGACAAAGATTGTTCCACCCAACAACTGAGAGAAGAACATGAGGGAGGCGCCTATGGGGATATCCTTCTTGGTCAACACGGTCTGAGCAGCGAGGTTTGGAGCCTGAGAAACAGAGCCCATACCCCAGCCGTAAAGGATTTGATAGCCGATCAACTTGGGTGTGGATGTATCGATGTGTAATGTGGTCAACAAGCCAGCACCGACACTCATGAAGCACACCCCAAGAATCATGAAGGGTGTGTAGTAGCCGATCCGCTTTACCAGTATTCCCGTAGAAAGAGACGCTACTACCACAGATAGTACGGTAGGGAGGATTCGAAAACCCGAGTCTACCGCCGAGACGCCCTGAATAGCCTGAAACCATATGGGCAAGTAGTAGGCTGGGCTTGAGTTAGTAAAGGTCTGTGGCCTATCTGATTACTGAAGAACTCACTAAAGATCATCATCTGCGAGCCTATGCAGAGTGTTGCGAAGAAGCCAGCTGCGATGCTGCGTTGCATAAAGATTCTGGGCGGTATGGTGGCTGTTTTGGGTAGAAAGACTTGGACCATGGCGAAACCCAGAAGTAGTAAGCCGGAGAGAACGAGGAGAGCGATAACACGCCCATCGTTCCACTAGATAATCGGTCAGACCCTGGCATTGCTCAAGACCTTTGTACTTACTGCATGTACCAATCCGCCCCATTGCAGTGCCAAAACTAAGCAGACAGTGCCTGGTATGAAGAGAATTGTGCCATAGATATCCAACTGCAATATCTTGGACTTGAGAGAGAGTTTTGTCTTGTCTTGGTCAGGAATATTGAGGAGTAGCTGTATCACAACCATGGCCACTCCTCCAAGGGGGAGATTGATATAGAAGCACCATCTCCAGGTGACCTTGGAAGTGAATACTCCTCCAAGCAATGGCCCAACAACAGATGCAGTGCCGAAAACGGCACCAAACATGCCTTGGTATAGTGGGCGTTTGTGCAAGGGAATGGAGTGCACAATCACAACCATCTGTGTGGAGCAGAAGTGTCAGAAACCTTGATAATAACTCCGGGCGAAAAGGACTTCTTCTCGATAGGACTCACCACGCCGGTCATGATGCCTGCCGCTCCCAATCCCGCAATAGCCCGACCAATGATGAAGATGACCGAGTTTGGTGCGGCACCACAGATAGTAGAGCCGATCTCAAAGAGTAGGATCACCGTCAACAACGTCCTCTTGATGCTCAAGAACGAGTAAATCTTTCCAAAAAGTAGCTGAAAAGCGCACAGTGTCAAGAGATATGCAGACCCGTACCACCCGATATCAGTAACAGCGTTGAAGTCATCCGTGATTTGGGGAATGGCTGTCGTGATAATCAGCCTGTCCTGTGAGTTGTTAGTTCCAATGCTTCTGCTCCATATATGCATCGGCTCACCAAAGAAACCAGGAACATTGCAACAAACACAGAGGTGATGAGCAAGGCGAGCCTTGGACCGGAAGGATACGTTGGCTCTTGGACGGGTGTAGTCTGCATAGGTACAGCGCTTGGAGCGTCGTTTGTATCTGATGGTGCTGATTCGGGAATCATCGTGGTTCCACTGCGGTCGAGGGATTCAGAATCCGCTTCAACCTTCTTCTTTTTAAAGAACATCGCTCCAGGCTTGACGCAAACGTTGTAACTCTGTGAGATAGGAGTTGTGACTACCGGGAGTGCAAATAACTGCAGACTTTTTGAGGGAGGTGCAAAAAAGAGGCCGAGACCTTGGAGAAGATCCAAGTTAATAAATAAATCACTAATGGAGAGTACCGACCTTCTGCTGGTACGATTAATGATCGTAAAGGGGAGGAAGACGCCCGAGGTGGATCGGTTTCGAGTGCCGAGAGCCCGATTTCGTCTCGGGCCCGAAAGGTCCTAATTAGGCAAGGGGAATTCGCCTTCCTAATTTGATTGTAATTCGAATTTGATTCGAATGTAAATCGATTTTTCTTTAACTAAGCTATGTAGAGATGCTGAAAGGCTGCCAGGTTATCACTCCAGCCTTTGGTGCCATTTGTTTCTGTTCTGGACTCTCATGACACATTAGCAACTGACTGCTCCTATGGATTGATGCTATGCCTTCATGGGTATCTAGGCTATGAGTAAAGATCCAACTTCTGCGATTATGGTTTACTGGCCCTATTCAGTGCATGCTTCCATTTGGTCGAGCAGTTTAGGCCTGTTACCACAAGAGAGATGTACCTTTTGTCTGCCTGACACGTAGCTACCCTCTAGTACTCGATACGCGCTTTAGCGTAATATCTGAGTTCAAAGACAGCAAGAGCCCGACGTAGAAAGAGGCGAACAGTGCTTATATATCTTGGAGTGTTCTACTTGAAGTTCATCATTGGCTCAGCGCAAGTGACGCCGCGCATTCAACAGCAAACCCAAAGCTCCTCGCATACCATCCTGGACCCCAGTAGCTCAACTCAAGATTATGCGGCGCAGCCCTGATGATGCTTGTGTCTATCCTAGTGCTCTTGGGCAAGGCCGCAACAATATCCTTGAGATGCTCATCCGTGGCGTCCCAGTAATGATCCCTCTCAGCGATCGCAACCATGATGGGCGTAGTGACGTTGGCACCCCATTTCTCCTTCCATGTTGGAAGCCACGAAGCTTTCAACGCGACAATCTCATCGAATGGCATGGCGTGGTCGATTCGCTGTGACTGGGCGTACACCTGCTCATCTGCTGTCCCTGGCAACAGTAGAGTGCTGTCTTTGACCTGAACAGGAATGTTGATATGCGTAGGGGGAGGGTCTGGCTGCGCATAGTGGCCACCGGTGGGTTTCAGGAGAGAGCCAAAGCCAGATATAACAATGCCTCCTAATGGGTAAGTCGGAGTCTCAGAGCCAGTGGCATACAACGAGGCTGCCACGAGGGCACCGTTAGCGCCGAGGCTGTGACAATGCAGGACTATGCAGTTACAGGCATTTGGAACTCCGAATTCAGCCCACAGGGCTGGAAGGATGTATCGGTGCAGCTTGGTACCCCATTCTTCAGGGAAGCTGGATCCTTCTGGGATGGGCGTGATAGGAGTTGAATCGACGTATCCAGGACGGTCAATGGCCACAAATGGAACTGACAGAGAGTCGCTTGTCAGACTGGCCGTGTAATCGGGAGTGGCGTCAAAGTATCCGCTGTTATAGCAGCCACCGTGAAGACCAACAACCAGTGGGCAGTACTTTGGCCTGGACGGCTTCTGTGCGGGAATATGACGGATCCCCGACACCGTGTTGTTGTCGGCAAGGACAAGCTTGAAGGCGTCCATAGTAAAGATTCCGATAGGATAACTCGATGTTTGTCGTACAAGAGCTCGTCGATCAATAGCCTCTCGTCTCACCAAAGGACAATAAATTACGCACATTAAGTGAGACTGGACTTGCTGACAAATAATCCACCACTGGAATGCGCTGACCATGGCCCCATCGTTGCGGTCTGGCCCCATCGGATGTGACGGTCCAACTCCAACATCACATCCTTTCCAGACTCAGTGGAGATCGGCAATAATAGTTGCGATCCAATAATGCCAGAGGCCGAGAGAGAAGAATCTCCCCCGTCGACAGAGGGAGCAGCAGCAGCAGCAGCAGAAGACGTGCCTCGCGACCCGCACATCGACGTGGATGATGCACCCGCAGATGAGGGGTACACGACCGACGCGCAGTCGACCACCTCGACGTCGATAGCCTCCAGCGTGCGAGACTATCAGTTTGAGAATAGTCGCAGGTACCACAAGTTCAAGGAAGGCCTGTATCAGTTCCCGAATGATGTGCCCGAGCAGGAGCGGGAGGACATGAAGCACACGGTAGCTGTCCACCTGTTGGGCGGCAAGCTGCATAATGCGCCGCTCAAGGACCCGCAAAAGATAGTAGACATTGGCACAGGAACGGGCAGCTGGGCGATCGACAGTGCGTCATGAGTTGATCCGGTGTTTAAAACACATATGCTGACTCGTTTCTTCAGTGGGCGACGAGTATCCAGGTGCTGAAGTCATTGGGATCGATCTGAGCCCTATTCAACCGCCTTGGGTTCCTCCAAATGTCAGGTTCCTCGTTGATGACGCCGAGGCGCCCTGGCTCTTTGGCCAAGACTCGCTAGACTTGGTCCACATGCGAAACATGTCGACGGCGATCAAGGATTGGGATGTGCTCCTTGGGCAGGCATACAGGTACATCCGAAATACCCTTGAAAGCAACGCAACTGACATGTCACTTTCAGCAACCTTAAGCCTGGCGGTTGGATTGAGCTTCCCGAATTCCGCTGGGTCTATGGCTGTGACGATGGAACCATGCACCCTGACTACACGCCCCCCAAGATGGTAGCAAACATCAAGGAAGGATTGGCCAAGTTCGGGGTCGACATGCACGCGTCCGAGAAAAATGAGGAGAGATTAAGGAAAGCAGGTTTTGTCAACGTCCGCCACCAGATCAAAAAGGTACCCGTCGGACCGTGGCCCAAGGACCGCAGCCTCAAGACTATAGGCCTCTACAACAGGAGCATCATCTACGATGGGCTGCAGGCTATCACTATGGGGCCTTTTACTCGAGGCCTGGGTTGGAAGCCTGAGGAAGTCGAGGTCTTTCTTGTCAAGGTACGGAAGGACTTGATGGATTCTTCTGTGCACTCTTATGTGCATTTTCATTCCCTGTGTGCACAGAAGCCGAAAGCAGCCTGATGAATTGAAGGGCTTATTTTCCAATGTTGATTCCAATACCCAGATTGACATATATGCCAAACAGCTTTTAAATGCCTCGTTGTTTAAGTTAGGAGGACATGGATGCAAGCCGTACGAGGAGGGTCTCTGGGCATATGAGTGCTGAACCTCCATCTTGTATCGCGTCACACTCTCGGCTCCCAATTAGTCAATCTTCGGCCAAGATAAGCTGTGCATGATTGACCGCGGCGTTGAATGTACTTGTAGAGACAGCCTGAGCTTGGGAGTCGTGGTGAACCTGACAGCAGAACATATCAATCTTGACCTGTACCGACACGTCAGAGTGAAACAAAGACCCTTGAATATGTTAAATTTATCATTCGAGCCGTCCCGCGCTCCTACTAACCAAAACCGGAGATCCTCGCTGACAACTGGACAAATATTGGCTGAGCGGCCATCTGCTGTAACATGTCAACTATCACCAACCTCAACCGCTTCTATATCGCCGACTCGTTGCAGGCCACGTAGGATTCTCAAAGATGCCACAGCGTCAATTGTGCATGTGCAACATTCATAGACCCAATCACAGCACTCGGCCAGTTGCCGCGCCCTCTCCCAACAAGCCACGGAACCCGTTCCGCCGAAAACTCATTCATCATTCCGCAATGTCTCGGCCTCAACTAGTTACGTCAGCCCACGATGCACCTACTGACAAATGGGTCACCGCTATTTGTCTAGAAAAGCCCGGTCTAGTTCCGTCTACTGTCCACTCTTGTCCTGTCCATTACAAACCTCAACTTTCACCATGTCTGCCGAGACCGAACGTGCCGCATCTCTCGTAGATGCTCAGAAAAAGGCCATTGAGCTTTTCAACGAGATTGAGCGAGATCTCATCCGCCCTGGAATCAGCGAGAAGGAACTCAACGACAAGATCCATGCCCTGGGAGCTGAGCGCCATGGAGTGAGGACGCATTGGCACAAGCGAGTCATTCGAAGTGGACCCAACACTTTGAAGCCATTCGAGGAGAACCCGCCAGACCGAATCATCGAAGAGGACGACATCCTCATTGTCGACCTTGGACCTGTGTTTGAGGCATGGGAAGCAGACTTTGGGCGCACATATGTCCTCGGCGATGACCCGCACAAGATCAGGCTTCGCGATGCACTCCAGCCCATCTGGGTAGACGTCAAGGCGCAGTACGACAAGAACCCGGACATGACAGGAGAGGAGCTCTACAAGATTGCTTCTGCCGCTGCTGAGAAGGAGGGCTTCACATTTGGTGCCCCCATTGCAGGCCACCTTGTGGGATCGTTCCCACATGAACGCATTCCTCGAGACAAGATCAGCTTGTACATCGCCGACGGAAACAGCAATTCGATGAACTCGGCTGGAAAGGATGGGCACAAGAGGCACTGGATTCTTGAGATTCACCTTCACGACAAGGCTCGTGGGTTTGGAGGCTTCACAGAGCAGCTTCTGACAGCAGAGTAATGGATGGTGGGATAGACCAAGGAAAATGAGCACATTGGGAGCTCAAGAGCGCAGAAAGGCATGTTTAGAGCTACAAGGTTATTGTTTGGGGTAATATGTTGTATCCAACATGGGTTACCGTCATCATTCGTGCATACATGATCCCAATGTCCAAGGGCAACACCTGAATGTGATCGAGACTCAAGTAGTGTGTTTAAACGGCCCAGAGAACAGCCATTCCGCAATGAGCCTCTGGCTGTGCTTGGCTTTGGGCTCAGCATCCAAGACAAGAACCTTGTCTCTGTGTACTGACTCCATCTGCTTGTAATGGTCAAAGCTATGAATCTGATCCGGGATAAGCAGCCACTTGTAGCTTCCGCCCTCTCTTGTAACCTCGAAGCAATACTTTTTGTCATCGAGAATGAGTTCTCCAACACGGCCTGGCTCATCTTTGCCCACTCTCTTCTCACCAAGAGGACGATCGGCCAAGTCGCAAATCATCCTGAATGAGTCACCCGCGAGCATGTCGAGCTCACAAGCAATCATGAAGACATGTGGTGGCAATGCATCCTTCGAAGCATATATAGGGCTCAAGAGAGGGTCCTGTAGGTCTTGTCCATGTGGGATGTAAGCCCAGTCAAAGATTGGGGAGAGGCGTAGGAGCCAATCTGTAGGTCTTGCGCGGAAACCTCCCAGCGAAGGCTTGTATCTTCGCGTCTGCGACTTGTAGTTGCGATCGATAGACATGTCCACGGGTGGATACAACGAGATGACGCCCTTTATGCGACGAATGCCGTCTCCGCTGCCGCACATGCTGGGAAGGGTAGAAACGGACAGTGCAAGGTTGCCGCCAGCTGAGAAGCCCGATGGCAACGCGATCTTGGTCGATCGGGAGCGACGAGTCAGACAAGGTCGCTAGGATAAGCTGCTCCAGGTCGTAGATGGGCGTTGGGAAGTGAGCACTCGGGGCCTTGGAGTAATTCAAGGCAATGACCAGAACCGAGTAAGTATCAGAAAAATAGCGGTTCCAGGCATCGTCATTTTGAGGGTGGCCCATGACGAAGCCGCCTCCGTGGACGGTGAACAGTGTCGGAAGATTCTGGCCAGGACTGTGATTGTATGGGCCTGGCTTGAATATTCTGGACGGTATGAGCTTCGGAATATACAATCAGCATATTTGCGAATCGATTACCTGATAGGAAGTTTTGGAAGGCATGGATAGGATTTGGTCGAGTTGGGCGGATCGTTCAGCTTCGACGAGGTGAACCTGGCCTTGATCGATGCCACATGTTGGCCAACCCGGTTGATATAGTAGAGCAAGTACCCAAGAATGGTGTAATAAAAAGTAGTTAAAGCAGGCAGTGGCTCATTACACTGGATTCGAGCCGAGTCCAAATCGCTGGTAGAACTCGCCATGTTGTCAAGATTGTATGAGAGGCGGTTCGGCGACTCAGACCCATGCGATAATGCAGGTTTACTGGGAGAACAGGAGTACCAGAGGGGAGCAAATGACTCGGTGTATCATCAGTGAGCACAGTACTCTCAAATCAGGGTCTCGGCCATCCAGGCATCCAACACGTCGTCAACTTCAGCCCGATACCTGGTCAACAAGCCACGGAACCCGACTCTGACACATCAGCACGTGCTCGGGGCCTTTGGGCGCCGAGACAAAGTACGCTAGACCAGATTTGATGCCGAGATGCCCGAGGCCTTCAAACTCATCCCTCTTGGCTGGTCTTGAGACATGAGATCATTCAAGCTTCATTGTCTTCCCCCGAAGAGAAGTATAGACACTAACAATAGCCCGAACTTCAGCAAGGGTTTGGATGTCGGCTCTTCCCAGCTTCTCAAACCGCAAACATCATGTCACCCACACCGCCAGCTTCCCAAGGTCTTCACAAGAACGCCTGTTCCCTCTGCGCTCGCCGCAAGGTCAAATGCGACAAAAAAGACCCCTGCTCCAACTGTCTCAAGGCGCAAACGCACTGCTCATACGAGACCCCTGCTCCACCTCGTCCTCGGAAGAGAGCTGCCGACCAGGACCTGCTGGCCCGATTGGCTCAGTACGAGGACCTGATGCGGAAGCACAACGTCGACTTTACTCAGCATGCCAATATCTGGGTCCCCTGTGAGCTAGAAGGTAGCTTGAAAGAGAGTGGCTCTCCGGTACAAGATGATCCACAACAAGAACTGTGAGTGACCAGCCCGGCAATTTGGTCTTGTTTGTTGAGCCGGTACGCTGACCCTGTAGCCTGTATCCAGGTGTTTATGGTCGAACCTAAGTTCAGAGGTATGATACTGTGACTATTGTGCTGCCAAAGACTAACATAGGCATCTATAAAGCTCAAGTATCCTTCTATTCAAAACCTGCGTCACAAAGACGACCCCTTCCTTCACCCCACACCATCAATCCAGTTACTGCTACCCGATACGCGCCCCAAACTCTACGAGCTACACCCAGAACCCAGACATATCTATCATTTCTGGCAAATCTTTGTTGAGACTGTTAACCCTCTCACCAAGATTGTACATGTACCAACTCTGCAGCAACGCATCATGGAAGCAAGCTGGGACCTTGCTCATGTACCCAAGACCTTGGTGGCTCTCTTGTTCGCCGTATACACTAATGCTGTCACATCAATGTCCTCAGATGACTGCCAGGCCTCCATTGGCGCAAGTAGGGACACTTTGCTGACGCGTTACCGAACCGCAACTGTTCAAGCTCTCATGGAGGCCGAATTCCTGACGTCAAGAGAGTTCGAGGTCCTCCAGGCCCTTGTCTTGTTCCTCCTCGCAGACCCAGAATCCGAACTATGTTCCACTCTAACAGCAACCGCTATTCGGTTAGGCCAGAAGATGGGTCTACACCGTGAGAATGCAGATCCCAAAATCTCATTTTTCGAGAGGGAGATGCGTATCAGGCTCTGGTGGCAGTTACGTGGCCTCGACGCAAGAGTGCGTGCTGTTTCAATCCCTGGGATCAAGCTGCCAACGTCAGAATGCGGCAACGTCCGTCCACCTTTAAACATCAACGACGCCGATCTGCATCCTGACATGACAGAGCCTCCAGCTGAACACAAGGGTCCAACAGAAATGTTATGTGTGTTGATGAAGTATGAAGTTACACACTGGCTTCGCTCCTCGCCCAAGGCGGCCAAGTTCTTTGAGAATATCGGCCATGGTCCTGTGAAAGGCAAGATATCGATAGAGTCGCAAGACGAGGCAATCAACGAGCTCGAAGGTATATACCAGGAAAAGTTCTTGCGCCATTTGGACAAACGAATACCCCTGCACGGCGTGACTGACGCCATGGCCCGCCTTGCCATTGCTCGCCTGCGATTCAAGCTTCATCATCCACGGGGGCGAGGCATGAGTGGCAAGGATGTGTATTTGGCCAAGCAAGAGAGTGATTTGCTCTTCGACTCGGCAGTCACCTTGCTGGAGCTGTCCAGCTACGGCATTCGGAGCAAATTCTCATCGCACCTTTTTACTCACTTGACTCACTGGTCTCAGATGGACGCCTACATTTATATCCTCAGCGATCTACGGCACCGGTGTACAGGAGAGCAGGTGATGCAAGCATGGCGGCTGGTCGAAGACCTTTACACCGAACACCCTGAGGTCATGAACACCGAGAATGCTCTGTTCAGGGCGCTTGGTGACTTGACACTTCAGGCTTGGGAGGCTCACAGAAAGGAACTGGCATTGGATCAAGGAGTCCCTCCATCCTTCATTCAACTGCTCTGGAGTAAGAGGCATGAGGAACTTGAGCAAAGTATGCAGGCGCCTGCAGCACCTGATGTCGGGGATCTCAGTGGGTTGGGGCTGATTGACGATAACACTTTTAATTGGGAGTACTGGGACGACTTGTTGCGATTATGAGCGAAACACAAGTAACCGCCCTATTAATGAAATGAGAGTTCCTCCAAGTGAGTTTATGCACGAAAAACCTCCATCGTTGGGCGAGGAATGTGATGTGAGAGACCTTGTCAAGCTTCCACCCCCAGCTGGAAGTGGTCAGACACCAGCACGCTAACGGGGATTTGTTTTCGCACGGAGAGGCAGGCAAACCGTTTATTGGCCTGGCTGGCCGTTTTCGTTACTGTCCTCCGTTCCGTCTTCAGCCACCGTTTTGCTAGACCTGCCTCTATGTCCCGCCGTACTCTGCACATCGCTCACCATGCATTGTGCACAACGAGTCATTCCCCCGACTCTGACACGGTATCTCAACAACCAGAGACTGATAAGTGGTGTTTCTCACTTATCATAGCCAACATTAGTCATATGGGTGGTTTCTTGAGAGCCCAAGGAACTCTACTCAGAGAGGAGACCTCACCAGATCCCAGGCATGGAGGCATTGGTCCAAGATGTGCTGGAATGCATCAGTGCTGGGCTTTGGCCTCAGTGGTGGCCTCATCCAGCCACCTCCCTAGCATCTGTTAATTGTCCAGAATCTCCTTAAGCAGATCACTCCAGCCAATGGCGTGGCTGTCCAAGTGTCGAGGTGATCGCTAGTCCCTATTAGCGTTGTCATCTCCGGCAGGCTAGCACGAGTTGGAAAGGGGGAACAACATCTCGATAGATGGACTTGAGCTTATCGTTTGTCGCTGTGTATAGAATGAGCTACTGAGAGTTCATCATCAAGCAGGGTGCGTGCTCTGTTGGCTCTGTTCGTCTGTTGGTCACACCAAGTCGCCAAAGACAGCGGCAATTCTCACCCAACAAGCCATCCCCGGTACTTGAATTCGACGCCCCGCTGGATCCCTACCCAGCTCAGCCCGCTGGCTTGGCGGAATCCTCCCGTATCCTACCTGCAGCAGCCAGGGTCTGGGCCGTCCACTCACTCCAGCTCGTTGTCCAGGGCCAAGACCACGACCATGACAAGGCAAACCCCGCACATGTGACGCGTTTAGCGCCAGCTGTTGGTTTGGAATCCTCCCCTCACTTGCGATTTTGGAAGTGTTTCCACTCTTTGAGACTCGAGAGTTCATCATGTCGTCCCAGATTGAAGCTGTAAGTCGCTGCGCCTGAGAGTAAACCTCCCACATCCAATTTCGCCCACTAACTCATTCATCAGGATTCCAACGTCGGCTATGAGAGCGACGTGACGGCAGACAGGTATTGCTTACCCTGGCGATATTGATTGGGCCTGGACTGACTGTGAATAGCGACATTGATTCGACCGCGTCTATTACTTCCAGCATCTTTGAGAATCAGTACTTCCAGGGGAGAACTTATGCCAATCCTAAATATGGCAAGCATTGGTAATTGGCCCTCAACAAAGCTGGTTGGCTTCTACTTACGACTTCAAGGGCGCCTAACGATGAGGACCAGCTCGAAGCCCTCGACATCATGTACAATTTTTTCAAGGCCTATGAGCTGAGCTCTCTTGGCTAACTAGAATCTTGTAGACACCATTGGTTGACTCTGATGTTGGACAACAAGCTGTACCTCGCACCTATCGGAGATAACCCCCAAGTCAGTCTGTCACACCCCGAGCAAGAGGATCTGCGCTGACCCTGATAGAACATCCTCGATATTGGAACCGGAACTGGCATCTGGGCCATGTAAGCATTTCTGGAGGCCATCTTCTTCATCCGCTAACCCCCCCAAAGCAACATGGCCGACGAATTTCCCTCTGCCAAAGTCATCGCCACCGACATCACTCCCACACAGCCATCTTTTGTGCCCCCCAACCTGGAGTTCCAGATTGACGACGCCCAGATGGAGTGGACCTTTGAGCCTGAAACCTTTGACTTTATTCACATCCGTTATCTGCAAGGTTCGATCGAAGACTGGGACAAGCTCTACGGCCAGGTATACAAGGCTCTCAAGCCCGGTGGCTGGTTCCAGCACATCGAACCTGATCTCCAGATGCTGTCTCAGAACCCGGATGTGATTGTTGATGATAAGCAGTATGTCCCGTGCTCACTATTTGAGAGCTTTTCAGGCACTGACTCCGAGTCTGCAGCATCTTCAGCCGATGGGCTCAAGTCTTCAACGAAGTTGGCCAAAAGATGGGCCGAACATTCGACTTTACCAATCGAAAGCAGGAAAAGATGGCCAAGGATGCAGGCTTCTCCCGCATCACTTACCAGGCCTACAAGATCCCCGTCGGCCGGTGGCCCAAGGATAAGAAGAAGAAGGAGCTGGGAAGCTTCGTCGGCCTCTCCTTCAGCCAGGCACTCGACGGCTTTGTGAAGCTGCCCCTGTGTGAGGTCCTCGGCTGGAGCCCTGAGGAGATGCAGCTCTTTGCCGCCGAGATGCGTAAAAGTCTGATGGATCCAAAGACACAGGCAACTGGCTGCGTGTAAGTGATGTTTTCTCTCGCTGTTGTGACATGAGTGCTAATCTGGGGTATGACAGTTTCAGCATGTATGGCCAGAAGCCTGAAAAGCCAGTCGAGGAGGGTTTGGCCAAGAACTAACGCGCGTTTCTGCTTCTCCTCTTGGGAACCCTGCGTTCTTCCCTTCTGGTCTTGACGCATTCCTTTTGATTGCCTTCATGCTTGCCACCGTACTTCCTTTATCTTGAGCGCGTGGTTGAGGTTCCGTACTTCGATTCGTTCTGTCGACATGTCTGATCTCTGATGATTACGATGAAGAGAATGATTCAAAGGAGCACCAAGAGAAACTTTTATGTAGCGGAAAGATTGCTCATGTTTTTGGTACCACTGGAGCGCTGTTTATCATTTTAGGCTTGAATCTTGCATTTGGACGTGGAAGCATGTGTTCTGCAGCGATTACTTATACAAGCGATGCCCTTCCCTTCGAGGCAATTTGCCCGGCGGACTCTTCGAGGTTTGCATGTTTGTTGATGCTTTGATGTGGTTTCTAATAATAGGTCATTGAACCAGTTTCTTCAAAGGATTTTGGTGCTATGGCGAGTTGACTATCTAGTTACGACACAATCTTGACTTCTGCTCTTTCCGCATGCTCCAATGACTTCCCCAGGTCCTCTAAATGCCAGTAAAAGTGTCCAATGCGCCGAAACACATCGTCTTCAGCATCCTTGACGAGGAGCAAGCCCTCTCCGCGGTCTCCAAAGTTCTGTATGTGCAGACAACACACATGGACAGATGGGTTCTCAGCAGCTGCTACATCCTAGTCTGGTTCGCAATCAGCGAACCCTTCATACCTGGTGGTCTGGCGTTCTTTTTCTCCTTCCTCTGTCCCAGGTTCGTAAAAGAACAGTTCGCTCGTCAAAGGATAAGAACACGACGCGTCTCATATCGCCCCTGATGATGATATATCCAGAGACTACGCCACCGAAAGGCGCATCGTCGTTGGCCGAGTCAACTTGCACATCTAGAACCTCACAAGCTGGCTCAGGTATTGACGATTCGATATCGAGCTGGCATTCGACTCTCCGTCAACCGAGGCCCATGACCATGAAGGAGCGCGGTATTGTAGGCTATGTGCACTTTCACCATAGTAAAGGACTTCTTTGTTCTAACTAAAGTCCACCATTTTCGGGAATAATCGTTTCCGTCGAGGGACGTCAAAGATAAGGACCCAAAGGAACAAGGCACGAGATGACTAGGACAGCGATGCAGCCTCGGCACCGCTTTATTTGGCCAATGAAACAAGATGCGGCAAGTAGAATTCCGTTACGACGCTTTAATCAAGCTGCATCTATCGTCTGCCGCCTTGCAACTTCGGCTCATGCCACTCTCAGGGTATCATGGCAACCCCGGTTCGCGCTTGTCCGCCCAGTCTCGCTCGTTGTGAGAGTTTTGCTGCCGATGATTATTACATTCATCTTCTCATAGTCAATGAGGGCCTTGGACACATGTAAAACAAAGACAATGATGGCATCAAGACCCGATGTCGCACAACACCGTAACCTTGTCCGCAGAAGCCTTGCCATTACAGCAGCCATCATGCACTTTGCCACTTCTTGCCTTATCAATGCAAGGTAAATGCCCACCTTCTTCCTCATAGTCGGACCGGGGTGCATTGCAGATGCCTGTGTTGATGAAAGGGTGCAGAGGTGGAAAGGCAAAAATGAGAGCCATCATTCACACAAGGTCAAATGCAGTGAGGCTCGTCGATAGTGCCTACCTCAATGTGATTAAGGATCAATTCGGGCGATTGTAATGTTTCAGTTGAATTCTAGGACCGAAGAAGCAAGCGGTTCTCGGTTGACAGCCTGTGATTTCATCTCAAGATCCCAGCTAAACAAACCTCGCCACAAATCTCGTCACCACTTCCAGCCACCATGTGCCTGAGCCGAAAAGGCTCAGCCCGCATCAAAGTCTAGGAACACTTATTTATAATACTTCGTCTGGCATGTGCAAGCAATATAGCCTTACCAGGTCTGTGGACTGGAGATCCCGAGGAATGCATTGACGCCTGCATTTGGACTGGCGCCACCGTCTTTCCCCTGACCATGGCATTCCTGTCGGCATTCTAGATGTAGGTCCACTCGGGTTTCGAAACTCAATTGAACTAGACATGGTTACAGTGAGCGGGTATTTATATAGGCAAGTGTCTCAGGCGGATGATTCTTGGACAAGCTCTCTTCAACGATATCCACCATGCATTTCACTTCATACTTGTCAGTCGCCTTCTTAGCCTTGGGCTTGACTGTGGCCTCGCCCCAGGGCAGCCCCGCGAACCGTTCCCCGGAGCCCCCTTTCAAGAATGGCAAATATGTCGTCAGCCGCAGGGCCCAGTTCACCAACAGGAAGGTCTTCACTTTCCCCGGAAACAGCCTCCCCCAGGGGCTCATCGCGAGCAACTACCCGGCTGGGGGCAGCCATACCTTCCTCCCTGCCAACGTCAAGGTCCGTAACAATTACCTTGAGCTCCACGTCCCTGGAGGCCAGACCAGGATGCCGTACAAGTGTGCCGAGGTCGTCACCGACGTCCAGAACATCAAGTACGCCAGTGTTCGCACGACTGCGATTTTCAGCGAACCTCCTGGCGTTTCCAATGGTAAGTTTGCACACATCTCAGCTTCGTATCAATCACCCTTGACGCGAATCCAGGCATCTTCTTCTACCAAAGCGACAATCAAGAGATAGACATCGAGTGGCTGTCCGATCCCCAGTCACAGTCGAACGCCGGCACTCGCCACGTCTGGTTCACCAACCAAGACGCAAACGGCGATGGCCAGAGCACCTACAGCGCCGTCCCTCCTCCCAACAACCCGACCACGACCGAGCACGAGTACCGCATCGACTGGACGGCCGGCTTGGTCCAGTTCTACATTGACGGTAAAAGGATATGGCAGACAACTCAGGACGTGCCCACTCAGCCTGGCGCTTGGATCTTCAACAACTGGTCCAGCGGTGACAAGGGCTGGAGCGTTGGTCCTCCTGTCCAGAAGGCGGTTTTCAAGATCAGACAGATCGAGATGTACTACAACACGGCTTAAGCATGCGTGTTGCTGCCTCGTAGTCCACATGATGCCTTGGGAAAGTCACAGAATTTGGATATTGACTAGTACCTATAATAGTCATTTGACGCGGTTCTCAATATGAAGGCTCTTGTCCTAACGTCCGGTCGTGATGACCTTGAATAAATCTGCTCCAGCAAAAAAAGATATTGATCTGCCAAGGCGCCTTTTCAAGTGCCGGGACTGCAGACAGGTTCCTGGTGTCTCCGCCAGCTCAAAGGGGGCCAAGAACAAGACCTTCACGGAGTGACTTTCTGTATTTGCCCCGATTTCAAGCTCAAATAATATCAACGCCCATGTATGTCAATTGTCTATGATATCTTCATATTCTACCATATCCTATCACCAACCGACCCCTCATTCACTCGCCCTCTTTCGGCCTCTGCGCATAGATGGAGACACTATCGCCGTTAGCAACAAACAAGTAAAACCCGGAGAAGAAGCCTTACATGGGCCAATAGGCATGAATAGCCGGGTTGTTCAGCTCAGCCCTCGCACCAGCCACAAGGACAGTAACCTCTTCTCGGCTCCACCCATGAATCCTCGTCAGCGGCGCCATGACGGCTCCTTCCAACGCATATCCTGTGTTGATGTTATTCCACTGACCCAGAAGCTTGTGCTTCTTGTCCTTGGGCCACGGGTTGGACGGCCACTTGAAGTACGTGTCGACAATGTCGGTGAAGCCAACCTCGATCATGAGGTCCTTGATGTACTTGTGAGTGACCATGGCTCGGCCCATCTGCTCGGTTGCGTCGTTGAGGAGCTTGTTCCAGATGGCGAGCTGGTGCTTGGGGGTGAGAGTGTCGTCGTCGGACTTCATGGCGACGTCGACTTCTTGAATCTCGACAAAACCGCCAGGCTCGAGGTTGCTGGTGGAATTAGCTTCAGAAAGAAAAAGACAGGAAAGGTCATCACTTGCTCATAAATCTGACGCAGATAATCATTCCAATTGCCGACGCTGAGATTCATCATTCTGCTGTGGATATAGTCAAAGGGCTTGGAGTAGCTCCATTCCTCATCGATATCATCCACGATGAACTGAACGTTCGGGGGCACACTTCAAGATGTCAGCTTGATGTATCTAGAGAAACAAGAAACCCTACAATTCCGGCTGCGTAGGCGACAGGTCGATTCTAATGACCTAGATGTCTGTCAGCGCAAGCTCTCCCCGGCGCCAGTCACATTACCTCTGCCTCGGGATGCTCATCGGCATAGTCCAGGGCCCAAATGCCAGTGCCGGTGCCCAAGTCGAGCACGCGCTTGACTTTGGCGTCGTGATCGTTTGGTGGAGCCAGACCAAGCTTGTTCTCCAGCGTGTAAAGGAACAAATGGTGCTGCAGATCTACAGCACTGAGCAATCATGACGTCCAAAAGTTCAGAGACAATTTACCTAGTCGCTCGTTCTCGATGTCGTCATTGGGCATGGCATATTCTGAAAGCCTGATCAGCACAATGTTTTCACCAGACTTAGCGAAGAACTCACTTCCGTCCTTGTATCGGTGATAGGTTCTGCCATTCTCACGACGATAGTCGAGAATGGAGGCCGAAAGACTCTGTGTCGACGATGCTGTATCCTGTACCGAGCGGGGTTGCAAATCAGGTTTTTGCGTCCTTTTTTATGCATTGCACACAGCCTTACCGTCTCATACGATGAATCCCCGTCGTTATCAACCTGTACAGATCAGGCAGTGTCATCTCAAAGCCACAGAGAGCTCAGACCTCGTCATCAGGGACCACAGCAGGTCCCGGGCTAGTCGTATTCTCTTCCTCTGGTCCGCACATTGTCAGCTTTCTTCTCGCCAAGCTTGAAAAGAAACGGACGACGCAAGCGCGACTTGTGAAGACGGGATCTGCGAGGATTAAGAATGCTGGGCCCCCAGCAGGAACCTAAAAGCAGGCCAATCAGGATTGCATTGTTGACGACCAACGAGTGCCACAATGCATGAGGCGGCAGAGGGCCCCCCAATCACGGGCTTGTCTTGTTTTCTCTTGTCGCGCGCGGGATGCGGAGAATCATCAGCTTTGAGAGAATACCCTGTAGCTCCCCGCTTTCAGATGTGAGCTGATGCAACACGGATGCGTAGATCATCGTGATGGGGGGATATCTGGGGAAGGCGGATGCTTCCTGGGGAGGAGAGTATGCTCTTGGAACAAGGCCGGTAGAATGGATGGAGGGTGCCACAATTTCTCAGCGCAACTTTCTCAGTTTTCAGGGTAGGACAGAGTCTTGCTGCCAAGGATGGATGGACTCGGCTGAGTGAAAAGAAAGAAAAAGGTGAGTTCTCGGAACCAGGCACCTCCCAATCTAATAGAAAGATGGTCTATATAAACTGGGCCATATTTTGAGCCTAGGGCGGGGGGTTGAAGTTAGTTCCCGTCAACCTGTACCCAATGAGACGCTTGGTAAACTGCTCGCATCAAAGCATCTGGTCAACCAACTACCCTAGGAACATACTACAATGCGACAAGCCACGTGGATAGAATATGTGTCTTAGCAGACTTTGTACTACCTCAGTGTATAGAGAAGAATTTTCGGACTGTGAAATAGACCTAAAAGTGCCCAATTCATTGTGTACCGCCATACCATGCATCCGAACCAGATTGCGGTATTGTGAGGGAACATGTTTGGTGCCAACAATGTGCAGAAAACCGTGATTCTAACTACTAAAACAGGCCCTTTATAGCAGAATAAAAGTCACAAGTCAGCAAGAAACATGCAGGGCCATCTCTACATCTACAGAGCTGATTCGTCCGTCTACGACAAACCCAACAGTCACATCCCCCGCGTTTCCCTTCCAAGTGCGGCGTCTCACCCGCCAGCAAGGGACCAACAACTCCCCATCTGCCAAGGCCTGTTTGATGCCGGCAATTGAGCTGACATGTCTTGAGCACGGGTGCATCGCGGTTGGTTTGTTGGTCGCACAATAGGCTGGGCATACATGATGTCACAGGACAACACGTGGGGAGAAAGACTGGATGACGATGTACGAGTTCATCGCAGCCAATCATGACGCCTCATTCTAGCGCGTCTGTCGAGATTGACGGGTCGAGACGGTGCGAGTGCGACGCGTCGATCCTTGGCTGATGATGGGATGTGCCCCTGCCAAGCCTCAAAGCTTGGCACAGCCCCGCCGGGGCCTGCTCGTCTGCTTCTTGCTTTACGAGGGAGCCAAGGAGAGGGGAGAGATCCTTTCAGATGGTCACTCCTTAATTTGCCAGATTCGTCTACCAATCAATTGCGCCTCGTTCAGCCGCGGGGTTCATCACCATGCAATGAACTCACAGTCACCAGGGGCTTCAGGGGCAGAGGCCACATTTAGAATTATTGCGTGCGAGCTAATCAACACCAAGCTTGCGCAAAACCAATCTATTATTTTACTTTATAATTCGTCAAAGATATTGTCTAATACACTCCCGATATGCATCCGTTGCCCCCTGGCAAAAATAATGATCCGACACCAACTCCTTTGCTGGCACGTCTAGCCACCCGGGCGCCGAGTCGCCGATGCCAAAGCTCAGCCAGATCTCGTCGTCCAAAAACCCGTGACTCCTCTGCTCTGGCTGGTTCCCGTGGTACACCATGCTGCCCGTCCATATGTACTTCTTATTGGTCTCGCCGTGGTACGTGAGCTTCTTGCTCACGCTCAGCATCGTGTAGGGCGCCACCGCCGAGTAGACGATGATACGGTGATCATACCACGTATTCGTAAACTCGGGCGGGTCGTAGCGCATCTGCACCATGCCAATCATGACTGTATTGTGTTCGTGCGGTTCGCACTCGCCTCGCTTGCACAGCGTGAGGCTGAGCATCGGTGTCGATTGATGCACCCGTCGATCGCTGAGCATCACATCGTGGATGCACGTGTTCTCCATGCTGTGCCATGTCTTCTTCTCGTTGCCCGGAGGAAAGGGCTCCTCGACGGCGGATTCGCGCTCGGCCTTGACGTCTTGGACGGGCTGGTCGGTCGCGTTGAAGCGGAAAAGCTGGCTGGGCTCCACCATGAACATCATCTCGTCCTCATCCTTGCTGAAGGGAGAGTAGATGGGGGCCCAGTTCTTTTCGCGCTGGTATCGGGCTTCCGATTCTTGGCCCTCGGGGGGCTGGCGACGGAGCAGGACGGGTTCGGTGAACTTGATGGGCGGCAGCTTCTTTGCGTGCTTGCCCATCTGTCTGCCGAGCTCGGGGACGGCGGCGCGGGCGTCGATGATGTACATGCCCTCGCAGAGGATGGGATCGTCGACCTGGTGGGTGAAGATGAGCATCGGGGCGCCATGCTTGGTCCAGAACAGCTTCATGTCCTCAGGACCGATGTACTTGTCCATGCTGGGTTCGTTCCTGCAGTGGTGCTCAGGACCAGCAAAGTCCTCGACAAGCATTTTGGACCAGTCGTCGTTGGCCGTCAGCTCTGGCCGACCAAAGTTATCGTAGGTCAGGCTGACAAAGGTAGCGACCTGTCGCGCAAGCCTGTATTTCTTCCCCTTGATCTCCTTATCGACATGCGGGGCGCGGGCGATGACGAGAAAGTCGTGCTTGCTCCCCTTGGGCAGCTCGAGCAGGGTCGGGTTCATAATATTGTGGCCTGTCGACTTGACATTGATGGTGTTGTAGAAGCCGAGGTTGTTGCGTGTACTCGTCAGGAGACGGTAGTCGTTGGTGCGGCTGCGGATGGCGTCGTAGCCCTTGGGCCCCGAGGGGAAGAAGTAGTCGGATTCGAGGTGGAGGGTGCCGAGGATCAGAACGACAAAGGTAGCGATTGCCGCGTAGAGGACTACGCGCTTCGGGTGAGGGAAGCGCATAGTGAGTGATTGCGCCCTCACATCGGGGTTGAGCAACAACAGAGATAGTGATGTCTCGGCAGTGAGTGGGAAGGGGGCTTTTCATCTGAGACTTCAAGGGGGGCGACAAGTCTTATAGCGTCGGCGCCGGGGAGTTCCTTCCTTGGTCAAGCTTTTTTCTTTCCATTTTTTTAGCACGTCACCCACTGTAATCAAGCATTTGCCAATGCTACTCGCCCCTGCGTATACGCTAGACTCCATGCGTTCGAAGGCCCCGACCGCCTGGAACAGGGTCATTCACACTGTATTATTAGCACTGTATGACGTGGTCTGATTGCAGATGAGGACACAGTGTGCATCTCTGTTCTCATTTCGGCAGTCTGGTGCAGTCCACCAACACCCAGGTTCCCCAGGTCTAGCCAACAGTTGCTGACAAGGAGTCGAAGAGATAGAAGAAGAGAGCCTCTTCAATTCGGTCATGTTTTTCAGCTCATTAATTTGTTTGCAAGCGAGCCTCGCACCGTATGGTTGTCAATACGTACCTCGACCAACCACCTTCACCTGGAGATGAGATGGCCCGCCCCCCTGTGGTCCGCATAATTTTGGGTCAGGACAGGCCAGAGCTGGACCGCGAACTCCCAGGTTGGCTCTTCTGGAAAGGAAAAAGGAGGCGGAGCTGATTGGCCTCGGCATCGCCAAGAGCGGCATTGGGCCTTGGCCTCTCCCCCAGATGGAATCCCTCATCAGCAACATCTGACATGTGTGCCAGTTTGTCAGTCATTCTAGGCCCAGGAGCCAAGACATTCGAGATTGGAGCTGACAGTCGTCGCAATGTCTTTGCCGGTTAACCGGAATGGCCGAAAACAGTTTTAAACTCTCCGGCTACGGCAAGATAGGTCGCACAACATCAATACTAACCAAGCCTTGGATCCAATGACGATGAGCAATTCTGTCATTACGCAACCCCGCGCTTTGTCTCTGGTCGTCATCTCAGCCAAGACTGCGGACCCTCTGTCCAACGTGCCACCCACCCTAGACATGGAAGAAAGTCTATCAACCAACATTCCCGTCATGTGGGCTATGAGGCAGGGAATTTGCATTAATCCATCGAGTAGCTGCTCATGCATGCAAGCATCTCATTCACTAGGCCATGAATTAAAGAACCACTACACAATCGTTACAGTGGATACGCAGCCCTGAGCAGCCAAGTGATTGGCAAATACCCAGCCAAGCCCTTCCTCGACCTTCCCCATGAACTCGCCTTGATCTCTATCATTGGTTCGAAGCTTAACCTCACCCATACCTACTCTGCGGTATACTAGGCTACCCGTGCTAATCTGAACGTCGGAAGCCTCCGTCAACAGGATTCCTGGCATGCTGTCGAACCCTTTCCCATAGATCTTGCAGGCCAGAAGCAGGAGCCGGATAGGCTCTCCGAGCCGCAACTCGGGGGCCTCGCCCGAAGTCGTTACGATATCCGGGAATGCAAGACAAATCATCTCTAGCTTCATGTCTGTCTCAGTGACTGATTTGTTGAGGAATTGCAGCTGGAAGGAGATGTTGCGACTTGTGTCCCTCTCTTGGAGATCTTCCGGCGATGTCATCGAGACGTCTAGCAAGAGGCCCTTAATGGTCAACTCTGCTGAGGATAGTCTGCCGTAGGGGTTCGGCGTGGCCAGAGTGTACTGCACATCAACCACTTCAGTCTGTGGGAGTTCGATGGGGCCTGGATTCCAGGCAGCCTCCACGGACCCTACGACGGAAGCCCATGACCACGTCGGTGCGTAATATGTCTCGCGCCTGGAGGAGCCAGGCTCGTCAACGTGCCAGCACACATTACTACCCAGCAAGTCCTTCCACATCCCGCCGATATACTCCATGCCAATGGGGCCGGCAAGTGCAGCAGCGACGCCCGAGATTGCAGGAAGCCGATCTGACTCGTGGGTGATGGCGCGGCGGGTGAAAGGAGTGACAACCTCGGACCAGACGACGCGAGGATCCATAGTACGCAGCCAGGCCCAGGAATCTTTACCAGCTGGCATTCTGTCCAAGTTGACGAGTCTGAGGGCCTCCTTGCGAAGGGCGCTTCCTGGACGGCACTCGCACAGATGAACCTTGCGACAGTGCCAGACCAGCTCGTGGGCGGCGAAGCGAAGGATTCTCCGAGACAGAATGTGTTCTTGAAGGGTCCACGCCCGTGTCTCAAGGGGATTCTGAGCCCGATGCCGGGGGCCGTCTCCGATGCTTTTGGTCCAGTGCCAGTCAGACAGCCACGGTCGTGCAAATACCTCGACCTGTTCAACCTTGTTCTCAACTTCTGCAACGGCCGTGAGGGCTTTTCTAACGCTGAAAGGACGCGGGATGAAACACCCCTCGGTGCTGTTCTGGGCGGCGGCGGCGGCTATGGTGATGTAGGCGTTCTGGTAGACGTCGCTCATCTTGGGTGACTGGACGGCCCAATCGTCCTCGTCATCCTGGACAATGCAAAGGGAGTCGATCCAGAGATACCTGATTTGAAGCTTGTGACAGACGACTATGGCATCCCGAAACGTCTGCGGAAACTCGGACAGGTCGATTCCTTGGCAAAACTCGTCAAGGGTGCTCTTGGTGGTCTTGAGGGGCATCACATCTCCCCAGCAATGGCTCAGAGCGGCGTACTTGCCGCGCTCATCTGAGCTGGGCACGTAAAGACGAGGATGTGTGCCTTCGGAACTGACATCCAAGACGCGTGTCGGAAACGGCTGGTCTTCGCTTTCGCGTCGACAGTCGTCGTGGTTACTAAGGCATTCTTGAATCCAGCCGTGGACCATGTCCCAACTTTCCGGTGAGTTGGCTTCAGCACCAACATGAGTTCCAGTACCGATAATGTCCCAGGGGCGCGTCGTTTCTTCACATTTGTCAATAACTGTGTCCTATATTCGGCTTCCGGGGATAGAAGTATAATTACCTGGCAAATGGTAAAGTTCAAAACTGCAGATCGAAGGCTCTTTGCCACG
The DNA here is from genome assembly GCA_006518225.1 of Fusarium neocosmosporiellum. Classification (NCBI taxonomy): domain Eukaryota; kingdom Fungi; phylum Ascomycota; class Sordariomycetes; order Hypocreales; family Nectriaceae; genus Fusarium; species Fusarium neocosmosporiellum. The sequence continues at coordinate 86,435 of SSHR01000340.1, read as the reverse complement.
GAGGTAATAATAATGGAGGTGAATCTGAAGAGCTCCGTCGAATCCCCAGATCAGTTCGGCGACATCGTCAATCTCGCCATCATACCAACGGCGCCCAACGGAGCGATTCTCGTAGCTGATCTCTGCAATGTCATCCCAGGAGACGTCCAGAAGTGGGTACAAGGAGGCGGCGGCATCCCTCAGCAGCGTGCAGATTCTGCATCGCACTGAAGCGTTCCGACAAAGCTTCTTAAAATTCATCTCGTGTGACGGATACTCGGTCTCGTGGAAGCCGATGATGGGCTTGAGTTCCAGGCAGATGGCGCAGAAGACTTGGTTCTTGGAAGGATCATCCTCCAACTCGATACGATGAAAGAGGACCTGAATTCGGCCGACTTCTTTGCGGATTCTTTCGAGGTACTTGCGGAACTCCCTAAAGGGACTCTCAGGCGTCTTGAGAATCGCCACGTCTAGGTTGCTTATGGCCCTATCAAGGTAGATGGTTTCAATGGCGAAACACTGCCTGACATAGGCGGTGGCCATGAGACACCCAAGCAGAGCATAGACATGACCGTATCCCTGCTTATCTGGCACGTCGGGCTCCCACGGCTCGCTCTCGGTCGGCGGCTTGATGCACTCGATGTTCAAAATGAGGTCGTCAAGGTTGGCGCCCTCATGAATAGCCTCGAGCATTTTCTGCGTGGTCGGGGCGTCGAGTACACGGGCGGCCATGGTGAGTGCGATATAGCAGCAGTAGGAAGCCTGCTCCGGCTCTTTGGGGGCCTCGTTTGTTTCCTGGATTGGGTCGTGCGATGATGCAGGTGTTCCATGGGCCCTTGTCCCGACGTCGTTGGCGTTCTCATCTACCTCATCTGCGGAGGAGCCTCCCTCTTCTGTCCATACTGCGGCATCTGCGGCCTTGAAAGCCGTCTCAAGGGCGTCGTCGCATCTCTTCCGTAGTTCAGAAAGGTCGAGGCACTGATCACTAAGATAGCCCAAACGGACAGCTCGCTCCTCGCTCAAGGGCTCCGTTTTCTTTATCATGTCGCTGGCCAGTTGACGGACCTCATTGGGTTGATTGACCAACGATGGTAATCTATCAAGCTCCAAGATATCGTCATTGTCGATGGCCAAAAATATGCTCTCCGGCCTAAAGATGGTCGGTTCACCTGAGCCGGAGTCGTTGTCCTCTAGAAGTATGCATTCGCGCCTCTTTAGGTAGAAACTCCCCCCCGTATAGTACGAGGTGCGCTCCTTGTTCGACTCGGCGGGATCTTTGGGGAAATCTGCCGTCTCTTCGTTTATTGACGCGGGGCCGGAATTTGTGCCATCTGCTATCGGTTGCGCGTCGACGGGTTCTATGGTAGGTGGAGGTGATGGCAGGTCTTCATGATCAAGACCATCTAGATCAATTCTGTTAATGGATTCTCCGTGTCTTGACATGCTGCCTCCGCGATGTGTTTCGTCTGTATAGATGTAGAATGTCTGCTTGTCTGAGGAGTGGGACACTGGCTCAAGGCAGAAGGCAGAAGGCATTCAGCTCGTCTTGGCATTTAGCCGCGCGCATCCTGGAGCCCTCTTCCAGCCAATCAAAGACAGACTTGATACCTGCACCAGAAAGCCTGCTAAAGTCAGGGCAAAAGCAACACGAGTGCTTGAAAGACCCATGGGTGGCGCCGCATCCAGTTGCGGAGATGGTGAAAGAGCCTGGGGCGGGTGCGTGATGAAGCCTTTGAGATGGCGGAGGTGGGCAACTCAGAGTCCAAGCATGTCCCGGGCTTTGTGGTCAAGTAACTGAACTGACTTCAGGAGCAGATCTTCAGGGTAGAAGTAAAATGCAATAAATGAAAGGTCGATAATATTATGTACATCTATCTATCTAGGTAGGTAAGGATCGTGCCTCATGTGTATCTACAAGTCTATTGCTAATCACAAATCAGTAATGTCTACCTCATGCTCCCTATGCCCTCCAACCGAAAATTCTGTCCCAAAAAGCTGCCATTTGGCCTCAGTTGCAGGCGAGGTAATAGGTGCGGTAGTACTTGTCGTCGCCCATACAGGTCTTGGGCTGGATCTCCTTGCCACCAAAGTGGCAGCCGGCATCGCTGTAAACCCGGACTGCACAAAATTAGTATACATTGTAAAGATTTATGGTGAGTGAGACTTACGGACGCAACCGGGCTTCAGTTCGTCGATGGTGACGGAGCGGACAGTCCAGAACTCGTCGCCGATGTTCTCGTGCTCCTCATACTTCTCGCAGCGGTTGGCCTCGATCTTCTGAAGCTTCCAGTCGGCAAGCTTGGTGCTCTTAGTGCACTTGTGGTCGCTGAAGATGGCGCCCTTGAGGTAGATAGCGTCATCGGGGTCCTGGACTGGCTTGTAGGGAGAGGCAGAGACACCCATGGAGAGGGCGGCGATGGTGGCGATGATGGTGGAGAACTGCATGTTGAAGGTTGTTGGTGTTGGCATTGGAAGTTGGTTTGTGAGGGGTGTGTTGCTGTTAAGCTTGTGTTGTAGTGTTGTTGTTGTTGTTGTTGTTGTTGTTGTTGTTGTTGTTGTTGTTGTTGTTGTTGTTGTTGTTGTTGTGTGTTGAGCAGATGTGTTGGAGTGATGAGGAATGGTTGATTGAAGGTTCGTATCCGATATCTTTATACTCATTTCTCACCATCAACAGGGCAAGGTCCTGCTCTTCTGTATGTCGTCCCGAGTTCTCATGATGATCTCAGCCTCACCCGTCCCCATAAGAAACAACGTTGCACGTAACTTCAAAGTCTCACAGGAATCTGGCCATGATGCAGGCCTGTTTCTGGACACGAGCTGCCGTTGGTCGGGTGGCCCCATATCAAGCTGCAGATGGATGGCTGGTTACATGGGCCGACATCAGCAGGTGGATACGATGCCCCGGATCGCCAGAGTCTAGAAGGGCACGCATCTCAGCCCAACGGTTATTTTTAGGTCTCGACAGCATCATGACCTCGACGGGTACCTGAGAGAAGTAAACCTTTGTTGGAGACGGTTGCGTCCAGCCCTGGCTACAAGGCCATGTTACTTCCATCCCCCAAGTCATCTGCCCTGGGACGGCCCGTCGGCATAACATCCATGTGTCGATCTTGGCACTGAGATGCTTACTACCCAATGACTTTGTAGTGGGGCGAGGGTTCGACTGTGCTCTGCAGGCTCAGCCTCTCCATGTTCGAGACCGTTTAACTCTGGCCATAGATCAGAAGGCATGGAACCCTTTGCATTTCGTCGTATTGAAGCGTGTCAGAGTTGTACAATTCTGGACGCAGACCAGGTATGGAAACATCAGCGCTTCGGTGCGTTCGTCTTTACGAGAGATGCAGAAGGATTGCAATTATTGATCATGAGTTGGAAGAAGAAACCTACCCAACCATAACTCCTGATTTATCATCCATGTTACTTTGTGAGTGAAATGAGGGAATAATCGGGGTTCGTTGGGCTCTTCCTATGATGGCCAGAACGGGAGATGTTAGTACTAGTACTGCGACACACAGTACGACTATGCTTAGAGCGAGTATTAACTCGGTGCATTTCCAGATTCTCTCGATGCAATGATCAAATAGCCAGCACGCAGAATCGCAGATTCTTGCGGCCTACCCTAGAGATAAACGGTAAACTTGAGGAGAAATAGACTTGTGAGGCTGTGAAAAAAGGGGAATGGGTATAGATATTCTAGTTCTGTTTTTTCAGTAAATTTGGAAGGCGGTCTGAAGAAATTGTTATGTTGCCTTGTCGGAGCACCGTGGTGAGCGTGTCATTGTTGGGTCTCGGACGGTGGTGATGGCTTCATCCAACGACAAAAGACCCATGTTTGCATGACGTCATTTGTTATCAATGGCTCCTCTGTCTCATGAAAGGACTCTGAATCGAGATTTCAACGCTTAATAGGACAAGTACAGTATATAGGTATGTTGCATGTCTTGCTCCTGTTTGATCCTCGCGCTAGGCAACCAAGATAAACCAAGTTGATGATGCAGCCCATCCCAGGCAACCAAGATAAACCAAGTTGATGACGCAGCCCATCCCAGGCAACTGAATTATCTCAACTGATAAAGGGACTGCCGGGAGCTGTTCAATCTGAATGTAAATAAGCAAAAGGTATTTGCTGACCATCGCGTCTTTATTAACCATGTCCTCCCATCAAGAGACATTCGATGACACCCGTCTCAAAGTGTTTGCATGGTTGAACAACACCCGCTATGCAGCATCTTCACTCGAACCTCTGATCGGAGGCCAGGCTAACTTTACCTACCACGCCAAACTGTTGACTCCACTTGAAGATGGGACGACTGAAGTTGTGGTCAAACATGGGGAGCCCTACATGGCAAGGCATCCTGCAAACGAGATCACGACACATCGATGCGTGGGTTCATGAAACCAGAATCAAATGCGTCGCTAACAGTGTGTAGCGTGTTGAAGCCGAGTGCTTGACCGAGCTCAACTCGGTAGAAACGCACCTGAACCAGCTCGGCGGCGCAGGTTGCACTGCCAGAACGCCGAGGTGCTTTTACTACGATGATGACACCAAAACTCAGATACACGAGTATCTTCCCAACACGGTTGATCTCAAGACGTACATACAAAGCCATTTCTCATGGTCAACCCCCCAGAACCTTGAGCTGCCTTGTCGTAATATCGGCAGGACACTGGCAGAGTACATCTCCAAGTTCCACCTCGCCAGCGAACAGATGGTCCAAAGCACAGCCATCGAGGGGGCTCACACTCCGCCGAAGCCATTTCCTGCGCTTCGAAGCAATGGCGAGATGCAATCACTCAAGCACATGATCAATTATGATTGGTTGCTGCAGCGAGTTGATCAATTCCCCGAGATTTTGTCTGGCGCGAGAGACGTATTTTACCAAGTCAAGCTGCAGGCTTTGCTTGAGCCTGATGATAAACCTATACACGGCGATTTTTGTCCCCAAAAGTGAGTGCATGCCGTGCGCAGACTGGGGCAATTACTCACAGAGCAAATAGCATTCTCCTTCCTGACGCGCCTCTTGAATCTCAAAGCAACATTTCCTTGTTCGTCGTCGACTGGGAGAACGGCCAGCTCGGTGTAGAGGCCCTGGACCATGGAGAAATGATCGGGGAACTGTACGCCTTGTGGCTGTCTCAGAAGACGGACGCGGCGCTCTGGGTGTTGCAAGGATACTCCGACGGACTTGAGCCAAGACCGACGGACTTTGTTTGGAGGCTTGCCGTGCAGGTGGGCGTCCATCTCTTGAGCTTTGGTACTTATGGGGCTACGCCGGCTCAAGCTGAGGATGTGGCGAGGCATGGAAGAGACATTATTGTGAATGCCTGGAAGAAGAACAGAGCTTGGTATGACGAGAGCGAGCTTGCATGTTTGTTTGCTCGAGTTGAAGAATAGGCGTCGAGTGGCTGATGGCACATTGAGACCAACACTCCCAAGATAATGGACCAAGCCCGTTCCATGTTAGCCCTGTAGCCAACGAATCAACAGTTCTCTCGATCCGCTGACCATTAGCACTAAGACGCTATCCTTAGAGATTTAAGCACCTCGACTGATATTGTTAGAATTGATAAATTCCAGTTCCTTGGCTGTCATCTCAACTTTTGTGTGACTGCCGAGCACAAAAATTTAGTGTGTGCCCAAGGTTCGAGATACAGGCCGCCGTCGAGATGACTTTTCTTGTGCTTGCGGCTGCTGCGGCCGTGACCTATGGCGTGGTGGTTTGTGTTTATCGTCTCTATTTCAGCCCGTTGGCCAAGTTCCCAGGACCCAAGATTGCTGGTCAGACAATCATTTGGATCACCACTTTTGGAATACACTGACATCAGATAGCTGTCACCTCATGGTACAATGGATACCATGACCTCGTGAGCGGTGGCCAATACATCTGGGTCATCGAAGAGATGCACCGCAAATATGGCCCAATTGTACGAACCCGTCCAGATACGATCCACGTCAACGACCCGGCCTTCATAGAAAAGCTCTACTCGCAATCGCCCAAGCACCGACGGGAACGACACAGCACTATTCTGGGAACTATGCAGGCCGACGGCTCTATCCTGGCAACCAAGGACCACGACCTCCACCGTCGCCGTCGCGCCGTTCTCAACCCATTCTTTTCGAGCCAGAACGTGAGACGTCTGTCTCCGGTCATCAATGGCATCTTGTTCAATCTACTGCGTCGAATGGAAGGTTGGGCTAAAGCCGGGCAGCCCGTCAAGCTGAATAGCGCAGATAGAGCTGCTACCAAGGACGTTATCCAAGCTTATGCCCTGGGAGACGGAGAGATGTGTCTTGACATGGAAGACTGTAACGCAGCCTTCTTTGACGTCTTCACTCCGCAAAGAGTTTGCCATCTGGGCACTCACGCGTTCTAGTTGGCATACCTGATGGCAAATCTGCCTCCCGTGATTATGACTACCCTTCTCCCGCGAGTTGGTGCGTTTGCGACCTTCATGATTGTAAGTGTTGACAGCCCCTTTCGATATCATATACTGATGATTCTGTAGAACTTGACTGCACAGATCGATCAGATCAAGCAAGCCGACAAGCTGCCAGGGGGCAAGACAATCTTTCACGAGATTCTCCGCAGCGACACTCCCAGCTCTGAAAAGGAAACACCCCGTCTTGCGGATGAGGCCATGGTCTTGGTCATTGCCGGGTCAAAGACGACAGCCTCCACCTTGGCGGCCACCACGTACCATCTGCTCGCTGACCCGAGTTTAATGACACGACTGAGAGTGGAGCTTGAAAGGGTTATGCCCGAGGTTGACCAAATCCCTGATCCTTCCACGCTGAATGGGCTGCCATTTCTCAACGCCCTGATTCAAGAAGCTATTCGTCTGTATCCCGGTGCTTCTCACCGACAAGATCGCGTTACTCCCGACGAAAACCTTGTATACCAACGCCCAGACGGTCAAACCTTTGTTATACCCGCTGGAACAGGCGTTGGAATGACGGCACCACTGGTCAACCGCAACCCCGATCTTTACCCCAACCCACTAGAGTTCAACCCTGACCGATACCTCGAGGATCCTGGGCTTGCCGCCTATCAGTTTGCTTTTTCCCAAGGCACACGGCAGTGCATCGGCATCAACTTGGCGTATCAAGAGCTACAGACTCTTGTTGCCGGCATCTTTCGCAAGTATGATGTGTACGATGCCTCCAAGGATAAGCAGGGCGGTCCGACCATGGAGCTTTACAAGACGAAGCAGGATGATGTCGCTATCTATTCGGATTATGTGACATTTGACCAGTATCCTGGCAGCCAGGGATTGAGGGTCATCATTCGAGAGTAGTTGGTGAAGGGAGGCTGTGTTTCTGCTTCGGTAGCTAGTGGCTTTTCTTAGAGACGTCACCAAGATCTACAGCAACAATAAAAGAAGAGTAAGATTGCGTTTGACTATGGAATTCATATAGTTGGAAGCAGGGTGGTGAAAACCTAGTGTGCTGTTTGTCCAACCAACATGGATGCAATGCGCACCGCGGACAGTTATAACAATAACGGGGTATGATTGTTCTGCACTGGATACTTGCATCTGAGAGTCTTGGCGACTGATTTATCAGGTCGCAGAATGCTTCAGCCGCACCCTTACTCCTCTCCATCTCATGCTTCAGAATAAAGTCGACAGCAACGGAACATGGTGGGTTATTGCAGCTCAACATCTTCTCCTACTCACTCACAAGACCCTTGGTAGTCAAGCACATGGGGAACTACACCGCAAATCCCACCTGGCTGTCAGACGGGTGAAGGCCGCAGGTGGCATATCCTAGCCCCCTTGTTGAAGCAGAAATTCAAACTTCCAAGGTGTGACCCTAATAGATCCTGGATAAGCAGCCTGAATTTCTTTCTCGTCTGCAACAACACCTTTGGAGCTTTCGATAGACTGCATAGCCCTGTCAACAGGACCCTGGACTCTGCCTGGCAGACGAGGCGATGCAGTTCAGCCAGGTCATCCCCTCTAGAGAAGCTTCCGCCGGAGCTGCTCCGAGACATTGTGTCTGCGCTTGAGATGACGGATCAAATCGCCGTTGCTCTTTGCTCCCAGCACCTTTGGGTTCATGCTGTTTCGGCCATCCGCGAGCAGCTTCGCTCACGTTATAAGCATATCTCTTGGGCTGGCACGCCGATTATTTCTCCAACCTGGTGGCCTAAATTTCTCCCAAAGGCTTTGACCGAGGTTGCACCAGAAGCAAATTGTCCGCATGATCGAGCAAGCAACCCAAGATCGGAGAGTATGTGGATACGAGATTGGGTTAGAGATGCAATCATCAGCTACGAGAGAGCTCCCTCTCCTGAGTATCATGTTCTTATCAAAGAGTTCTGGAGGCACATCTCGTCGAGCGGAATTCCAGAGGACCTTTATTCACGGATGGAATCATGTCTCGATATGCATGGATCTACGGATGGCGCCAGCTGCTATCTCCGCAATCATACAGCAAAAGAATACATCCGACTGGAACTCGTCAAGCAAGGAACTAGTATTACAGCGACATTGGTCGGGTACAGTTGGCTGACTTTGGATATCCTACTCCTCTGGCTGATCAGTTTGGTCCGCCTTCAACCAAGGCGGGTACCCCACTGGAGCGACGAGCCAGAGACGGGGGACTCAACGTGGGACTTTGCAATGGATGAGCAGGATCACCTGAGACCCGAGACGATGGAGCGTATGTTCGAGGTAATTGGTTTCATGGCGGTTGGCGAATGGGCCGCTCATTGCCTGAACGTGACCAATGAGGCTTCCGAGGAGATGATTACTGACTGGCAGACCGCACACCCGATGTTGAGAAACGGGCACGGAACTGGCTAATGGCGATTTACACAATGTCCTTTGAGATGAGAAAGTTCTCTGATTTGCGGAAGCACTGGGATTACTGGCATCAGGTTGTAGAGAAGGAGAAGGAGCGAGGAGATGCCTGCTCCGGGAGTTGTTGACGGGGTAAGAAGACATATCGATGATCTTAGGGATGTGAGTCAGTCTCTGGATTATTTGCCATGGATGGATACTGATGAAAGAGACAAGAGCAGGCAGGCCTCGTGTAGATTATGTATAAGTGTACTGGCCTTAGTTATTCCATGGCCGAGAAGATTGGCATCATGGCATTGTCTTATCAGACCATCCAAACATATTGTTGCGAATTACCTACGCACCCAACAACCTGGTGTCAGATCCAACGATCGAGGATCGAAGACGCCAAGCGTGCTGACCGGGTAGGACGGCCCGCGTGGCATTGGCACAAAACGCGGGATTAACGCGTCCAAGACGGCGCCGCAAATCTCCGTTCCAATCATCTTTTTCATTACCAACTTTTCAGGAACACAGACAGGTTTTGGGTGTTGCATTGTGGAGAAGGTCATCTTGATTTGTCGTGGGAGGTGACGTCAAGGATACGGGGAATTAACCTAGGCCAACACCACGTTTCGCGACTTTTTATTGCCAATGATCTCATGTGATCGATTTCCCGAATGTAAATAAGTAGTTGAATGAAGTATCTGGAGCTAGAATAGACACTCTCTCCGTAACCTCACTCCGTCTACCTGTGGTCGCAATGCCTCAACACCAAGCGCCCTCGAGCAGCCGGCTCCTCCTCCAATTCCTACCCTTGGTGGCACATGCTTCTGCTTCCACTCTCTATTCCACATACAAATTCAATCCTCTCGAGCATCTAGGCGGCATATCGCCATACTTTGAGTCCCAAGACCCCCCGGCCTCCCCGGATGCTCCCCAGGGCTGCAAGGCAGAGCGTGCTGCTTACCTCGTGCGACACGCAGCAATCTACGCCAACGACTTTGACTATGAAGAGTACATTGAGCCTTTCGTCGAGAAGCTAGAGAATCACACCAAGATCGACTGGAGCAAGATTCCCTACCTCAACTTCTTGGCCGACTGGTCCGCCCCGTTCTCAGATGCCGAAGCCGAGCTCTTGACCCGAGTGGGCAGATTGGAAGCAACGCAGCTGGGTGTTGATCTCGAGTTTCGATATCCAAACTTGAGACTGCCGAAGAGAGTGTGGACCTCATCTGCAGAGCGAACCCTGAAGTCTGCTCAGTCATTCGTTCGCGGACTTGAGACAGACAATCAGACCATCAAGGTCGAGAGCATCTACGAGTCTGAGGAGTCTGGGGCAGACAGCTTGACGCCCTATAGCGCCTGCCCTGCATATTCGTCATCTTCTGGCAGCGACGAGTCGTCTGTGTACCAGGAGAAGTACGCAAAGCCCATCATTGCCCGGCTCAACGACCTGGCTCCGGATTTCAACTTTACCGTCAACGACATCTTTGGAATGCAGCAGCTGTGTGGGTACGAAACAGTCATCCACGGGAAGTCTCCCTTCTGCAACCTGGAGCTCTTCTCGCCCGATGACTGGCTTGGCTGGGAGTACTCTGAAGATGTTCGATATCACTACAATGTCGGATATGGAAACCAGGTCTCGGGCTACGTCGGCCTTCCATGGTTTAATGCGACCGCGGATATTCTCCTCAACAAGGAGTCAGATAACCAGGACCTATACGTCAGCTTCACCCACCGCGAGCTGCCTCCCATGGTCTTGGTCGCAATGGGCCTGTTCAACAACTCCCAGTTCGGAGGTCCGTCTCAGATCAACGACACAATGCCACTAAGCCGGATCAACTATCGACGAGCCTGGAAGAGCTCCCACGTCTTGCCCTTCCTCAGCAACATTGCTATTGAGCGATTGAACTGTACGGGCAGCTACGGATACGATGATGGAGAGTACTATCGCGTGCTCGTGAACAGCGCACCTCAGCCTCTACCAGATTGCGTAGATGGACCTGGCACGAGCTGTTCGAGGAGCGGCTTTGAGGGCTATGTGCAGGACAGAGTGGACATGTTTACTGGGTTCTCGGACCAGTGTGGCGTGGACTACAAGAACACGACGGATATTCTGTCGATATATCATGATTGAGTGAGACAATGAAATAAATACTATGACATTCTCCCAATTACTGTTCATCCCATATGGCATTCAACATGGCATGGGCCGTCTCGACGAACTCTCCCCTGTTCAGCTCATGCGCAAGAATAATACGAATAGCATAAGCTGTGGCATTGACCGAGTCGATTTGCAGTCCTCGCTCTTGGAACTATCCGCATCATATGGAACAAGAGTTTCTCGACGGGGAACGGCCGCGTCGCACGGTAGATGCCCTCGTTTGAGTCTTCGTGGAGGTTCATGATGATAATGTCGACCGAAGGAGGGCCCGTGTAGACGGCTCCGGTAGATGTGCGAAGCTCGCCGGTCTTTGGGTCGTTGTATTTGCCGTCGACGATGGGGCGTTTGGCTTCGGCATCCCAGTGGATGGGGTGGAACTCCTCGGCGTGGAGGCTATCGCCGCTTGTTGAAGACATGTCTGACGGAAGATGTGATATTTGATGAATTGAAGATGATACGAGTTCTTTGATAAATTTGTTGAACGAGTCGAGATTGAAATGGGTGCAAGTGAGGGCTCTAGATGGAGTCCGGAATAAACAGGGCCCGAATCATCGCCTGAGCTTCACCCATGGGCGGCTGCCTAAAGAGGGCAAATCCTGCGCCTGTCACCAACTGACCTGATCTTGGAACTCTCTTGCATGTCCCTCCAACTCTTGTCAGAATGGCAACCGCTGCTGTTTCAACGTTTTCACTCTTCATTCACCTCCCAGTGGAGCTACGTCTGCGCATTTGGGAGCTGTTACTCCCGCCTCGTCGCGACCTCAAGATTGGACCCAGGACCCACGAGGAAACCACGTCAGAGCTTGGCGAGGTCTGGACAAACAAGCCTCCTTTGACACTTTTATCCACCTGCCGGGAGTCTCGCAAGGTGGCTCTCGACAATGGGTGCTTCACCAGCAATCCCACTCAAGATCCAGCCCTTGCAAGCCTAGTTTGGATTGATCGCCGTCCGAAGGCAGTATATTTGCCACTGACCGCAGCCTCATATTCTCGAGCATGTTCGTTGCCTATCGATATTGAGGCATTTGCATGTCTCTGGCCTACAGTGGAAGGTTTGCACTGCCTCAAGCAGTCCCTTCTCGACCAACCACCTTCGACACAAATCCGCGCCATCTACATTGGACTCTCAGGCATCATCTACGATCGCCCGCTCTGTGGAGTACTTTACCCTGACCTGACTGCTCTCCCACCAGAGCAGCGTCCTCCAAATCCTCTCTACGAAGGGTCCAACATCTTGGTGATGGACTTGGACGATGTTCGATTGCCGGCATTGTTGGAGTGTGCCCATGGAATGGGGCAGGGGACACCACGATCCTACAAGTTTCACCAAACTTCTAGCTGCTTCCTGGAGACTTTAAAGCTGTATTGGGAGAACAATGACAGGGCTCTGCAGCTTCGTGAGGCTTGGTATGGGACGACACAAGACCACGGTTCAGACGGTGCAGCCCTCGATGCAGCTGCCGTTACGTCAACAGGTTTGCAGCTCGGGCACATCGAATTGAAACCGGCAGTGATATTCGGAAGGACAAAGCAGGCGCTATTCTTCGGTCGCAATGATGATCGGAGAAGACATGAGCGGTCCTCTGACATTGTCTTCTCGCTACGTGACATTCATTACTGCAGGGTCAGAAGGCGGCCTCCTCCTTACTTGGGACGATTAAACTATTGTTACAGGACTGTGTGCGGAGGCAGAATGATGCCGCATGACTCTTAAGGATCTGCTTGTATACCTACGCGTACAAGAGCGCCGAGTTGGTAGGGGAAAATTGGGATTCGGATAGCGCTCAAGTTGCGAGTATCCATTTTCCGTAAGGACGGTGAAGAATGAAACTGCAAAGAACTCTTGATCTGGAAGTTATAGGTCAGGATAAACTAAAGTCGTATTACTGCCCCGAGAAAGATACCAAGGCTTGCTCATATGAACGCGAGGAGATCCTTGACAGGCTCCTCAACCAACACCCACTCGTCAGTGCCCAGATCCCCAGTCTCGGCGTCCTTCTTTCCTTTACCCTTTCCTGGCTCTGGGTATTTCTTGAGATGCTCAATGGCCCAGACGAGCTCCTTTGTCAAGGCTGGGGGTATCCTGCCCTCCCCGGTAAATCTTCCAATGCCTGCAATCTGGAAGAACCCGTTCAGCCATTCCTGCGTCTCGCCCCTCTCCCACCTAATCTCGTGAAACTTGCGTCTCTCAATCTTGACCTTTTCTTCTCTCTCCCTTTCCCACTTTTGTTGCTCCTCCAGTGGAGGTAGAGGGATGGCATTTCTCCCAGAAAAGAGTCGGGCGAGGGCGACTGCTTGATATTCGAAGCTTCTGAACGTCAGAACCCGCGGGAGTCCCACCAGTGCAAGATTGGAAAAGTCCTGGAAGAAAGTGTGCCAATACGTCTTGATCAGCTTGTTTGCTTTGTAGTCAAACAGCGGGCGACCATTGACCCTGCTATTCCACCAGGGATAAGAGGGTCTGTAGCCGGTGCAGTAGATGATTTGGTCAATGTCGCTCAAAATAGTATCGTCTTGAAACACAATTGTACCGTCTAGTCGATACTCTTTGATGATTGGCTTCCACTCGACTCCAGGAGGAGCCTCATCGCCGTCCCATCTCGATCGTGATCTTCTCGACTGGTATACTGGGAGATGAACAGCTTGCAGCAAATCAACAGTAACATCATGTCCTGAAGTTGAATTGCCAATGATAAGGACCTTTTTGTTGGTGTAGAGTTGCGGCGAGCGGTAGAACTTGGAGTGCACGACACGGCCCGGGAACCTTTCCATGTACGCTTCGAGACCATCAACAACCGGCACCTGGATCAGTCAGCAAGCATTAGAGACAGATGGTATAGAGGCACGCACCCAAGGAATCGCATAATGACCATTGGCGATGATTACAGCGTCAAACTCCTCTTCCCACCAAACGTCGACCCCTCTCAAGGGCTCATACTTTCGCAGCGTGAGTTTCCACCTCTTAAAGGCATCACCAGGCGAAAGCGGCAGCTGCGACACGTCCTCCACGGTGGTGTTGAGCGAAAGGAACTCGTCAGTCTTGTGTAGCGAGAAATAATTCTCGATGTACTGGCGGGGGACGTAGTGAGGAACAAATGGCCCACGCGAGAATCGCAGGTCAGAGAATGACATGGCGATATCGGGAACGTTGGTTCTGCAGCCTGTCAGTATTTACTCGCCAAATTGAGTTTTGAACTTGCGTCAGATTGTCGTAAATTGGGGTGTGCGTATATCTCTCCTGTTGGTTTGGAGGTGTTGTCGTTGGAAGATTCGTTGGGATGTCTAAAGGCTTATCTATGTCTGCGGGCAGACCTCCCGGTTGAATTGGGGGAATTGAAGGATTGGGATCGTATATCCTAAGCCGTGTTAGAGAGTAGATGCTTTCATTTCAGAAGAGTCGGAGATACCATGTTCCACCAGGCGTTTCTCTTCTCTCAAACACACGTATACGGTCATAATAGTCTTCAGCCTTGAAAGCCGCTGCCGTGATGGCTCCTAGAATAACATGATTAGACTCGGGTACATCAGATAGATGGTACGATAATAATACCAGCAGCTCCGGCTCCGATAATCGCGACCGATTTGATCTTGTCGTTATCACTCATTCTGTTCTGAAAATTCAAGATATTTACGGACGCAGAATTCCAAGGTAGCAGCTCTCTTGCGGGGATGAAAGATTAGAAATTGTGCAACGTTTCTTAATATTAGATAATATGCATTTGTATTCGTCATGATGGATGGAGATGTCACCATTGCTGTATCACGTGAAGTTGGTGGTGTTGCTCCAATCACTGTGTCTGTCTATCGCCGGCTATAGGTGGGAGTGTTGATCGAGAGATTATCTCTCTAATGAGACTAAACGATGTGCGAGGTCGTAGTAAACATGGTTTTAATATTGTAAGCAAAACAAACGTCACAAATTGCTGGGCATATGCTATACCAACGTCATGCCCGTTGACCTCGGACCCATCCGTATTAGCTGACCCTGGATGACGAGAGCCAAGTCGAGTCGCGCTGGTCAAGCAGTCAGCTTCACTTCCCAGGTCCAAGAACCCATGCTGTATGGCCTAGACGGCCCCTCATCTTCGTCAGCTAACCGTTTGGGATCATAAGATTCATCCCGCATCCATCAGCCACTCGGCTTCCAGGAAAGACGGGTTCCGGACCCCAAAACGGCGGGTTTCTGCGCCGACGCGGTAGGATTGTTCGCCCGATATGGAACCACGGTGCGACTTGAAATTTGGTATGTGCTATATAAGAAGCCGGGAATTTGGATCAACGGTCATTGTCGATTCAATTCTTCGTCCGTTTTCCCAGCTGGGTTGATTGTCATAAACATCCATCGACATAAATTTGCCCTCAGCATCACCAATCTTTATCGGAAAAGGCTATCAACATTCTTCATACGACAATGGCTTCTGCAGATTCGAACGCCAAGCAATCGGTTCTTATAACCGGCTGCTCTGATGGTGGGATAGGCGCTGCCCTCGCCGTAGCCTTTCACAACGCTGGCCTGAACGTCTACGCAACCACTCGAAACCCTGCCAAGATGGAGCACCTGGCATCTCTCGGAATCAAGACCCTCACTTTGGACGTCCAATCAGAGACCTCTATCGCCGAATGCGTCAAGCAAGTTCCCGCCCTCGACATCCTTGTCAACAACGCTGGCACCCAGTATGTCATGCCGGTTGTCGACATTGATATCGCCGCAGCAAAGAACATCTACGATCTCAATGTATGGTCTCATATTGCCGTGACGCAGGCTTTTCTGCCGTTGCTGGTCAAATCATCCAATGGGATGGTAGTGAATCAGACATCGCTTGGTGCTGTTGTCTCAGTACCTTTCCAGGCCGTCTACAACTCGTCAAAAGCGGCCTTGGCCATGCTGTCCGACTCGTTGCGCCTAGAGCTCAAGCCATTTGGCATCAAGGTCGTGGACCTCAGAACGGGCATCGTCAAGAGCAACTTGGTCCAGAACGCGCAATTGAGGAAGCCGCCCATCCTACCAAAGGGTTCCATCTATGAGCCCGCCAGGGATATTCTGGAAGCATCCATGCGCCAAGAAGGATATGAAGGGCTGGGTCTGGAAGCTCAGGACTGGGCAGACGCTGTTGTGCGCGACTTGCTGAAGAAGAACCCGCCGCCTGTCATCTGGCGCGGTGAGAGGGCTTGGGTAGTGTGGCTTGGCAGTTTCTTGCCCTTTGGATGGTTGGACGGGATTGTAAAAGGGTTGGCTGGGCTTGACAAGGCAGAGGAGGTGCTGAGTCGCGCAAGCAAGTCATAAAGCGTCTATAGTAACGGGGAGACGCTTGAAAACTGCCACGCGGTGGGCCGTATTATTGGGCTTGTGTTTACCAATTGGGATCTACCATGGGCACGCAAAGTCGATCATTTTGACTACAAATGAAGCCTCGAGCATTTCGTTTGCGCAAAAATGAGTGCTGCAGCAGGCCGATTCTTGCACACTACCTAGCATTCGCTCAGTAGCATATATGTAAAGTGATCATATAATTGAGACACCTATTGGAATAAGAGACAAAACGTGGTGCGCATTGACTTGATCTGTGATCCTTCTAGGCGTTGGGGTCAAAGTATGGCCTCTCCGCCTGGGGTGTGATGCGCAACATGTGGCGTCGCGTCTGACCTTCCTTGACCTGGAAATCGCGGAGGGCGGAGCTATAAAGTGTCAAATATTGTCACTCAGATCTCGATATTTAAGAATACTTACTGTTGTGTGATTCGGTTGTCATAGACGACAACAGTTCCGGGCGTCCAGTGCACTCGAATGTGCCAGTCTTGGCCATGCTCAATGTGGTCGTAGAGGAAGTTGAGAATGTTTGCTATAAGCGCATCAGTATCTACAATTGCACCTAAAGGGAAAACATGTACTACTTACCGCTCTCTTCTTCCTTCAAGCCTTGGATGCGTCTCGTGTACAGACGGTTGACGTACAAAGACTTGGACTTGGTCACAGGGTGAGTTCTAATAACGGGGTGTATTGTCTCAATGGGTTCACGGATGTATCGCTCCTTGTGATCAGCTACCCTGGCCTGATCAAACCCAGAGTGTGTGGCTTCGAGGCCGTGAAGCTTCTCGCGGTACAGTGATGACAGTGCATTATACGCGGCTACTGTCGAGAGATAGAGCGTGTCGCCTCCGGATTGGGGAGTGTCGAGAGCCAAGAAGATGGTTGTACCCATGCCGTTGCTTCATGAGTTTAGCTTCAGTCTAAGTGATGAATTCTGCAGAAGCTTGGACTAACATCTCATAGGACATGTCGGTGTGCCACTTGATGCTGCTGACATTGTTCTTGATCTCGTTGTCTACTGCACCAGCCCTGGAAGAGTCGTTGATATTAGCACAAGATATCAAAGTGGGATATCTGAGGACGTACGTAAAGTCTCGGTATACTGGCAGTAGCTCGGGATGGTCCTTCACATGCCCTCCATGCTGATGAACATGCAGTTTGCCAAAGTGCGCACCAAACTCCTTTTGCTTGCCAAAGCCAATGTCGGCAAAGTCCTGTCCACGAAAGACAATAACACCGCGCTCGGCTACCAGAAGAGCGAGCTCATCCTTTTGCTTGGAGTCAAGCGAGCTGAGCTGGAGGCCGTGAACCTCGGTGCCCACAGCTGGCGTGATCTCTTGGAACGAAGACCCCGGAGCATTCAGGAGGGCGGCTTTGGCAGGATCGGCACGGAGGCCTGGGTCTGTGTGCTTGAACTCTTCCAGGGGTGGCTGCAAGCCTGGCTTGAAGTGTGGGAGATAGTGGGAATATTTATACTAAGCTACGTCAATATTGGTTTACTGGAGTTGAGGACAATTACTCACCTCATTCTCCTTGTAGTTGATCGAAGTATCAAATCTCAACTGGGACAAAGTCTCCGAAGGCTGGGAAGTAGTGGTAGTCGCGGTCTGAGTAGACATGGTTCTCAATGATAGGATCAAGGATTATCTGACGTTATTTGCCTGTGGTGCTCATCCCAGATTATTCCCGCGTCCCATGTCCAGCCTTTATCAACATTACTCCGATTCTCGGATTGCCCATGCTTGGTAATATGAAGCGGGGGATCGCCATTCCTCCGAGGAGAAATGCACCTTGAGCCATCAACGACGTCGCGAAAGCATGGCGACATCCCCTGGGGGGTTGGTGTGACGTCTCCGGGTATCGCTATCTACCCCGACCTTGTCTTATCCCCGGTTTCTCGCCATAATACCCGCGATGACGAACTTTATTTCCTCTCTTCTCATTCGTCTCTTGCAAGATAGGGCATCGGCTGTGGTCAACGGCTTCGCATAGTTCACTCTATCGCCATATATCAAGCTTATGACGACTCCACATGGAGATAACGCGGTGCAACGTCAGATAATACAAAGAGAGGACGGAGGATATCGGAGAATGCCCGACTTGATATCCAACCAGTACAGCTTGCTTCTATCGAGTGCTTTTGGTCATGTCTACTCTCAAAGAACCAGCTGTAGTTGTTGTCGGCAACTCCTCATCTTCGACCGATGAAGATGTTGCAGTTCCAATATCGACAAATATTAGCGAACGCATAACGCCGAAGCGATCTCTATGGCGGCGAGCGGTGGGTTTCTTCTGGGACTCTGTTGATGGAGACCCTCGAGACAGAAGGTACATCCAGAAACTGGACACATTTCTCTTGTAAGATCTACTGTTTCTAAGTGATGGGCACTTTTGACGATTATAGTTCATATATCTGTCTCGGCTACTTTATCAAATACCTTGACCAGACAAACATCAGTATGCACGTTCGGATTCTTAGTATTTAGGTCGCCGCTTACAATCTTCAGGCAATGCGTTCGTCAGCGGGATGAAAGAAGACGTGAGTGTAGGTGGTCGCTTGAAGAGCCTGTCTGCTAATGCTTTGGCTTCAGCTCGGTCTTTATGGAAATGAGCGAAATTGGCTCAACAGTTACTTCAACATCGGCTACCTGATCGGCACGGTGCCGACCCAGATGGTACAGCTCAAGTACGTCAGACCATCCATCTGGATCCCGCTCTGTGAGGTCCTGTGGTCGGTTCTGGTGATGGCCATGGCGTCTGCAAAGAATGTTGAAACTGTATGTGATATTGGATTATTCCTTTGCCAGGAGTCTATACTGATTCGCCCCTTTGTAGCTTTATGCCCTTCGATTCTTTGTTGGCTTGCTTGAAGCCTGTGCCTTCCCCGGATATGCCGCGCTTCTTGGTGGTTGGTATGGACCTCGCGAGTTGACCAAGAGGATGGCCATCTTTGAGCAAACGAGCGGCATTGCATCCATGTTCAGTGGTTACTTGCAGGCAGCTCTTTACAAGGGCCTTGGAGGGCGGCACGGCCTCGCTGGCTGGCAGTGGCTGTTCATCTTTGACGGGTATGAGCCGAGATTCTCCCCGTGGAATAGTGGTAGCTAACAGGCGATGCGTTCAGAATCATCTCAATCCCCATTGCAGTTTGGGGCTTCTTTGCCATCCCAGATCTGCCGCATACCACCCGCGCATTTTACTGGACAAGGGATGTGAGTCTGCTCTGATCATCCTGCGACGCACTTCAAGGTTAACTAGTAACAGGATAGAGAATATGGCATCCAGCGGGCTGAAAGCAATGGTCGCGTGGCCCCTCAGCCCTTGACGTTGCGGGCCATCAAAGGAGTCTTTTCGAACTGGAGACTCTGGGTGTTTATCTTGCCATATCTGTAAGTCCAGCCGCCCCGAAAAGGTTGTCCAGAGGCTGATAATTGCAGAATGGTCGCTCAGGCAGGCAGCGGCACTGGTTACTTCAACCTCTACCTCAAAGCCGAGGGCTATAGCGTTGTGCAGACAAACGTGTTACCGACCGCCGGTAATGCCATCAGCGTTGTAGCGGCATTCTTGGCTGGCGGAATCGTAGATGCCACGCAAGCTCGCCTCACAATGTCCGTCATCATTCAACTGGCTGTTGCCGTGTCCAACATTCTGCTTGCTGTCTGGTACATCCCCAACGGAGCAAGATTGTTTGCCTATTTCTTGTCGTACGTTGGAAGTGCAGCCCAGCCTATCATCATTGTAAGAATACCCAACTGTCTCAAGCTTCACCGCCCTGGATCGCTAACAATGCGCCTTCTAGTCGTGGGGCCACCATCTAAACGCTGGTGATCCCAACCTTCGTCAGCTCTTGGTTGCGACTGGCAATATCTTTACGTACAGTTTCTCGACATGGCTGCCCCGTGAGCACAGCTGAGTTATCCAGAATTGTTTTAACAAGAAGCTAATGTTTTACCTGCAGTGGTCCTCTTCCCAACCTACGACGCTCCCCATTACAAGTACGGGTACCAAGTCTTGATTCTCTTTGGTGGTTTGGCAGCTATTGGTGCTTACTTGCTTAAGACTCTCCACGGGCGGTTTGGATAAGTTGTGTGGTAGTATAAGACGAAACGCAAGCGACAGGCGAGCTATCATGGGTCGCTACTTTCACAGCATCATCACCCGCTAGTTCTCCTTGGGCTCAGCTCCTCATCAGCCCCTCTCGGCCCCTCATCAGCCTGTATCACCTCTACTCGCCCCCTTTAGCCAAGGAGCTGCTCTTATAGCTATTACTGGGCCCTTAACCTGTTGGCCTTTCATAGCACTCTATTCCACGAACATATCCAAACCTGAACTAGGTATTCAGCCTCGGGCCTCCTCTTAGATTATAGGTCCTGTATATAACAACCAGGTCTTCAGTCTAATCTTAGACTACTACATCATGACTCGATCTAAACGAACACCGTCCTACCTATGAACGGCATGTATGCCGCAGAGGATACAGTGGTCAACCTACAGCATCTTTGCACTGCCTACGCAAGGATTCAGCGGCAATTACCTCTCCTAAGACGTTTATCCCGTCGATGACGAACGTGGTTTTGCACTGAGGAAAGATTGATACCTATCCTCCCTAATCGCCAGGACTGTGGCCTGGAACCAGCCAACGCCGCCACGGTCAGTTGTAGCATTCCCCTCCCCTCCCCTTCCTCGTCCTCCTCACCAATTCAATCAGCATCCTCAACCAAACGTACATAACAATGCCGCGAGGAAGACTGTGGGGTCGCTCTAATTGCCCTATGCATAACGCCTGGGGTAGCCCTTTCCCTTTGCCGGAGCCAGCCAACTACAGTATCTTCCACTTCCTCCTTGCTAGACCCCCGACCGAGATCCGCAGGGTAGCGCGAGTAATCCTCTCTAACAGATCCCATTTCCCCACTTGCTTGCAGCATCCTAGCACGTGTGCTTGTTGGAGGCTGTTGTTGCCTCTCGCTAAAGCTCGTTTCGTCTGGTCTGGGAGATCGGCGGCGAGCATGGATGTTCTGCTTGCGTTTTGAACGGTATCTGCGTGAATCGATTTCATCGCCGGCGCCCGAGTGAGGTGTGCGTATAGCATTATAGTTCGGTTGTTCGGGGGGGACAAACCCAGGGCCCAGATATGGATTTGCACTCGTCGGTGGAAATGGAGGAGCAGAACCCCCACGCATTTCCCAGGGTGGTGCATGCGCAGCGTTCTCTCACAATAGAAACTGTTGTTCAAGTCAGGAGCAGGCCGGGCTTAGGTGCTTTGTTTACTAACCAGATTCTAGGCAGAGGACCCATCCACATAGGCGAGACCCCATACACACACCGGCACCTCTCACACATAAATGGCAAGGGTCTTCCTGATGCGTACTGGCTAACCACGGGCGGTTGGTTCGGGTACGGGGTAGCATAATAGCGCTGCTGTTGAGCAGCCGCGTTGTAGGCTGGTGTGTAGGGGGGGTGTTTGAAGGGAGAATTATCGTCCAGAGGTAGATAGCCTAGATACGGCGTCTGGGGCTCCAGCTTCTGTGTGTCGGCGCAGTCGTCGTCAACATCAGACTTTGTGTATTCAGCCTCGGCCCCGGACTGTCCCTCATCGGGAGAGGGTGGTCCTTTCAAGTCTACCAAGGTCTGGAACTGTATCTGACTGCTCCCGTTTCTGATCGTATTCCCATCACGAGAAGCAAATTTGAGAACAGACGACAGCCAGGATGTGGACCAGTGGAAACTCTGCTGCACACGTCTGACAAACGGCCACACGACTGAGTTCTGCTCGCATTTGTTGCATACCTTCAATGAAATTTTGCTGGAGCACAGGAGGCAGTACGAAGTGGGTCGTGACACTGTGAGACCACTGGGGAGTAATGTTTCGGTGACAGCCCGAGCAATCGACCACTTCCTTCCATATTGGAGGTGAGCTTCGTGATCCGACAGTGACGGTGAGTGAGCCGCCCTTTGGCGGATGTCCACGAGGGCATCTCCAGTTGTCGTGGTCCTTGAGCAGCTGATACTTCTCCCAGGCGGCGTTGATGCGCGGGTCGACGACGATGTTCCCAAAGGATTCTTCTTTGATCTCCCCTCTGGGGCTATCGCAGCATCGGGCTCGCATGTATTTTGGCGATATGAGCGATAGAGCGAGGTGCTGTAAAAGACAGGCATGGCACATGTTGTGCTGGCATGGAAGATGTTGAATCTGCCCGCCCTCCCATTCGTAGAGATCGCTGCAGCTTTTGCACCTGACCATGGTGGCTGTCTTGACCGATCCTCTGCTTTTTGTTAAATCATTACCAACAGATATCGAAGCACAAGTGAACAACACTCACTTTGGTGTGTTTTCTGCAGGATGTCGTGGCGTCGTAATAACTTCTCTCTCGCGGTCTGAGTCGGTGTCGCTCTCGTATTCCGATTCATTGTCCGTAGAGCCTGCTTCGGTACTCTCCTCGGTATCGATGGGCTGAACCCGATCTAAGGGCACTGTGTCGTTTCAGTCCTGTAGTATGCTGTCCTGTCTCGTAACCGGTTCACCAAACACCGCCGTTCTGTCTTGCCCGCTTTGTGTCGCTCTTTCTTCGGAAGTATTGTCGTCGTCGAGATTATCTTCTAGATCTAGAACCCATTTCGAATCACCCGGGAGCTTTGGAAGTGGACCATTCTCGTGGTTATCGTCTGAGCAGTCTTCTACTGATGGGGGCTCGTAGTTAGACTCAGAGACGCGGCGGGCAGTGCGACGCGCTAATACCACCGTTGGATTCTCAGGACTCCGCGCCCCCGAGACCACGGTAAGATCCGTGACTTGGTGACATTGTTTAGTCGTGATAGAAATAGGCGTTGATATCGTGGTTTGATCATCACTACTCCATGCTTTTGATGGCATCGATACGTCTGTGATGTCATACTCCCCCTCAACCGTAGTGGAATGGGACCTGTGACGTTAGCAAATGACCCATATAGATTCTCTACAAGTCGAATTATCTCACATATTTGACGCATCTTCACCCGTAGCGAGGAGTGGTGTAGTGAACCACGAATGAAGCATCGCCTGCGCCGCGGACAATCGAGCCTCGGGGACTGGCTGCATGAGCTTGATGATAAAGCTGCGTCCAAGTTCTGAGACATTGTGGGACTTCAACTTCTCTTCCGGGAACTCCAACATGTGTGAGGCATATCAGAACAAGTCAGACAGAGACAAAAAGGGCGAGGTGTTGGTTAGTATCTTGTACGCAACCGCACCCAACGACCACATGTCGACCCAGAATGAGTAGGTGGCGTCTGACTCGACTCCGAGAGCTTCTGGGGCTGCAAATCCCAGTGTGCCGCGTTGCAATATAAGAAGAGTAGTAACGTCCTGATGCCGGCGCCTGCTGATGCCGAAATCTGCGATTTTGACGAACCAGTTTGGATCTTTGGTGACAACCATGATATTCTGAAGTTGAGTCAGCTATCCCACATTCGTATATGGAGGCTCAGCTCTGGCCTACTGCGGGCTTTAGATCGCGGTGAATGAAGCCATTATCGTGCATGAAGCTCAAGCCTTCAAGGGTTTGCTTCATAATTTGCTGCCCTTGAGATTCCGGCAGAGGTCGTGTGAGGTAGCGCTGGAGATCCCCGAGTTCGAGGAATTCCATGGTGATGAAGACGGAATCCTGATGCTCATACCAGCCACTTGAGCTCATAAAACAGTGTCTGTACTGCTCTATTATCAGTAACCAGCTCAAATTCAAAGAGAAGGGGCAACACAAACCCGTGGATGAGAGAACTTCATGATAGCTTCTAGCTCCCTAGCATAGTCCAATTCCTGTCCAGCTACAACCGACTTCTTGAGCTCTTTCACCGCCCGTAACTCTTCAGTACCGCCATCTTCCCTCTTCTCTAGATAGACAGTCCCGTATGCGCCTTGGCCGAGGTACCTCTGCCTGACCCAGCGCTCTTCTCTCCGGATCAGCCGCTGTTTCAGCGATTGCCCCGCCTCATGGAAGACATGCTGGATGCAAGATTCTAGGAACTCGGTGTTTATCTTGGAGTCGTGGACAAGATCGGATACCAATGGCCGCTTGCTGGACATCCTGACCCGGTCTTGAAGCCGTGGTGTGAGCCTTGGACCGGAAGCATGGAAGCGGGGGTAGGTCGTCGGCGTTTCAGCCAGGACTCGACCGAGACTC
Source organism: Fusarium neocosmosporiellum (assembly GCA_006518225.1). NCBI lineage: Eukaryota > Fungi > Ascomycota > Sordariomycetes > Hypocreales > Nectriaceae > Fusarium > Fusarium neocosmosporiellum. The sequence goes on along the minus strand of SSHR01000340.1, from coordinate 62,041 downwards.
GCGTGGTGTTGATGGCAATGCTATTATCGGTTCCCGGAATCAGCCAAGGATATGAAAAGAGTGCGGGCTTTGTGATAAGGATTCTCTTGTTGTATAAATAATAAAAGCGATCCGAGAGAACAAGAGGGCGCAGCTGGGGCTGAGTGAAATTTGTTCATCTTACGGCTATGCACGTTTCTGCCTCGGGCATTAAGAAGCCTTGCAGTAAAGCCAGAGTACTCAGAGATAAAATTAGAGAGTCACTACGGAAGAAGAGTTGAATACAGAAATTATAAAGAAGATAAAGATAGAACTTTAACTAGGGACTTACTACTTGGAACGAAACGTCGCTAAATTATTAGCCCCGGCATAGTAGGTATTCGCTTGCGGGCCATAAATAGTAGGAGAGGTGTAAATGGCTATGGCTATGTCAAGTGGCACCTGAGCCTTTCATCCGTGTTTATCTCCCTCCTGTGGCTGAGGAGAAGTCCCGAACCGATATGAACAGGGTGGTTAGCATCATGTCCGAGCAAGCAAAATAATTATTACTGATCAATTGCACCTTTTCCACCGAGTATGAGAGCCCAGCAACTAGGAAGTGGGTTGTTGTTGCACAGCAGCTTGATCTGAACATGACAACCAAAATGGGTGCGCACCTGATGAAAACAACCGATAACAACGGCTTGAAAGCATTCAAATAAAAGAAAAAGCCTCAGAAACTCGTGGTATCCTCCTTGAAATGCCTAAACGTACCTCGTCATTATGGAACATTGTCACTTTGTTCCTCTTACTCCCATCTTACATGCCCTCCTGCCTCTTCTTACTAAAGTCTCGCATGGCCTCCGCAGCTACCGCCGCAGCTGTTAACACCCTCGTACCCTCCTTCTTATCGCCCCTGCCGCCTGGTTGTCTGGTGGCGCGAAGGGCTTCAGTCGCCCCAGCAAGTAAACTCGCGATGGCAGCCTGTTGCAAAAAGCTTGACTTTTTGCTTTGGTTGCCTTTGCTTGACCGATCGTCTCTGTGGTCTGATTCACTGTCTGGCCCTCGGTCTTGGCTTCGGTTGGTGTTCGATTTTGACGAATGTTGCGTGTGCGAACGATGCTTCTCAAACTCGGTATTCCTTCGCCGTCTGGCCTCTTCATGCCCAGCTTTCGCCCTTGCGCGTTTTCTCGCTAGGTCATCTACGGAATCATCTGGGTCATCCTCAACAGTTGCATGGCGTGGATTCCTCCTTGGTTCTGGACCCGCATCTGAATATGATCTGGTCCTGTATCCACGTGTAGGAGTGGGCGGTTCTCGTTCTGAATCATGGGCGGAATAGCGTCTTCTCGTGGTTTCTCGTTGAGAATCAGATGGTTGACTGTCGATATAAGACCAGTGTTCTGATCTAGGTGAACCTCCCGAAGATTCTTCGCTCTCGTATTCCACACTTATGCCCCTTCGAGCATGCTCCTCAGAGGTTCCTCGATGACGGCGCGTCTTCCCTCTTGACTGGTACGGTGGTTCCAAGTTGGAGCCCTGTCCATCTCTGAGACGCTCATCCGAGTGCCCTCTCGGTTGCTCCGGGGGGTCCGCCCGCACAGTTTCCGATGTCTCTTTGATGTCGTGCCAACTCAAGTGAGTCCAGTCGTAGAGAAGATCATCGACGATCTCTGCTGCCATGGGCCTCTTTGAAGCCAGGACAATATCGGTGCCCTGTGAGTTGCGGATAACTAGGGCATTGCTGTCATCGGGTCGGGGCCTGGCGTCTCCTTCGTGAGCCTTTCTTTCGGCTGTCGGTGAGAAAACCATATCGTAGACCCACAGAGCGGTCTCATCGGAGGTATTCTGGGGCGAAAGATCCTCATTGTCATCTGGGGAGTCTTGTTCAGGACCGGATACACGAATGACGGGTGTCGTGGTTGGAGAGCCACCAACAAGTGGCGTCTGCGGCTCTTGCTGCCTCTGACTGTGGGATATGTCGGTGAAAGACCCTTCGATGTCCTCCTTATGCGAGCTCTGAGTCAAATTGAGAAGTGACTCATGAGCAGTCTTGACAAGGTTCTCGGCCTGTCTTCTTAACCTGCTCCTCGCATACTTCTCTGAGTTGTTGTCAGGGCGCCGCCTGCTGTGTTTTGTGACCTTTTTCTGTTGGATGGCGAGAAGAAGGGTCGTGCAGACGAGTTGAACGGTGCTCTTTTGAGTTTCAATTTTGTTCAAGAGATCCCTGATCTTTCCTTTCCGAAATGTCCACTTGACCCTATCAAACCCGGAGCCACTTCGAGGGATGAGGTCCCAAACTTCAGCATGCACGTATTCGATTTGTCTGATTGCTGAAGCGACCGATCCAAGGAGCCATCTTGTGTGCATGTTTCGGCCATCGATGAGGACTTGCTTGAGCTGGTCCAAGATGATAGAGAGATCCTGGACTCCCCGCGCTATTGAAACAATGTCTTTGGGGCCATTTTGGTACGAATCAATGGTATCGAACAGCATCTCCACAAGGGAGACACCCGCTGTAGCGATGCCTGCGACACCGGCAATGATCGACAATGGATCCATGATGATCAAGATGCACTGACAGGGAGTTTGCAAGCGAGCAAAGGCGACGGGGCAATCAGGTGGAATTTATGGTGTCGCAAGGCACCCTGATACCAGGAGGCAACCAGGCTTTGCATTGCATGTGGCGTCTCAGCTGAGCTAAGATGTCGAGGGAAATATTGGAGGGCACCAGCTTTTGGTGGTACCGTCATTGTACAAGTTGAGCCCCGAGTCATCCAGCACCAGTACAGCAACGCAGGCCTTTCCATCAGGTAGGGAGAGGAGATTCATGTTAAAGATCATTAGGATCTAGCCCGCTGGTTCTCATCAACTAACTTTCACGAATTTAACAGGTTACTGAGGCTTCTAGATCGACCAAGTTGAACAAGTACATGATGGTGAAAGACGCCTTGTTGACAGCCTCGAAGCGCTGAGCCTGTACTACCCGCTGGTAGTCACCATCTCTCACGCTCAAAAACGCCTGAGCGGTTGCTGCAATCCAATGAGATGCCCCTGTGTCGACCTCCTTGGAGGTCGCTGCCTGCATTGTCCGAGAGCCTGGTTCCCTTTGCGCCAATTCTATTGGCCAGTCCGCCTCACTTTCAACCCAAAGGACCATTGAGGGGCATCAACGCAGCGAGGTCTGAGGGAAGAGACCAGAAAAGTGACAAGAGGAAATAACCCATCATCGTTGAGTGGCTCGCTTTACTTTGCGGCAAACGCGGGCATGCCAGTTCAAATCTATATGTAGATAGATAAGATCAATGCATGCAGAATCCAACGAAATGAAATGCAGTGCAATGAGACAACAACACATCACTAATTCCTCTTGGCCCGCGGTATGAGGCCCCAGCATAGGAACATCCCAACCAGCAATGCCACCATAATCGGCTGCAGAACAGCAACTCCTGCTTTTGAGGCTATCGCTCCAGTCAAAAACGGAAAGGCAGCTGACCCAGCCTGGCCAACAGTGGCCGTGAACCCTGCCAATAATTAGTCGCTGGCTCGATCGTGGCGAGAGCTGAAACACGACATACCTATAGCGGCGACATGCAATTCTCGAGGCAATAGGTTTGTGAGAACTGATACCCCGACGGGGAAGAAGGGTGCAATGACAAACCCAAGGAGGCTGATGGCGATGGCATCCACAGCTACATCCGGAACAAACCAAAAGACTAACTGCAGCCCGAGTCCGATGAGGATGTAGATAAACACCATACGTCGGTCGCCAAGTTTATGCGTGATATCTGCAAGAAGAATGCGCCCAACCATGAGGCCTCCCCAGAAGCCAGATGCGACGTAGCCGGCAACATTCGGGGGACTGCGTCGCACTTCGATAAGGAACTCGATGACCCAGCCTGGACTCATTAGCATTGCCAAGATGAAAGGTCTTGGCGTGTTTGAACATACCACCGGCAGTAACTTCTGCTCCGACATAGAGGAAGAAGAAGAGACTAATCATCCAGACTGATTTCTGTGAGAGCGCTGCCTTGAGCTGATCACCAGCTCCCTCGCCGGATGCATCCTCAGAGGGTTTAAAGAGGCTATCTCTAAAGCTCCAGGACAGCCATGCAACGTTGCAAACTGTTAGAAACAGCATCAAGAGGTAAAACAAATGCCAGTAAGGGGTCTTAGTAGCAAAGGTCGTCGCTGCGATGGGACTAAGCAGTGCACCAAGACCATACGCGGCATGCAGCACCCCCAACCATCGGTGCGAATTTCTCATGTGCGCCACATAAGTATTCACCTGAGCGTCAAGGTACGCGACACCTAGGCCGGCAAAGAAGAAGGATGATCCAAAAACCAGGAATGGGGGCTTCCAGAAGGTCAGGGCGTAGGCGATGAGCTGTATCGATGCGCCGATGACAAGAGTGCCGCCCATGCCAAGCCGGCTGGCGAGGTGGACGTTGGTAAAAGCTGCCAGGAACCATCCGGAAAAATTGACGAGATAGAGCATCGCCACGGCGAGCAATCCAACGTTGTAACCGGGTTGGATGTAGGGAATCAGGGCGCCTGTTGCGGCATCTAGAGTTTTGACCATTAGCTTGAACTTGCATACCTCAGTGGCACGGGGCACCAGTTACCGTTCATGCCAGCCATCAGCATGGCAAGATTAACAGCAACAATCTTGGCTACATCGTCACGGTTCTCCTTAGCCGTCGGCAATAGGCTGGTTTCCTCAGTTGCGCCTGACTGAGACTCGGCGTCGTTGAGGGTTGCATTCTCGCACGTGGGAAACTGATCGATAGGAGCCATTTTTTCTCGCGCAGAATCTTTGTCAAAAAAAAGAGTATCCTGCATGATCCTTATTTTATCATCGAGTATTTTAATCCCTTTAAAAGTGGAAACGGTGGACATGGTTGAATTGCCCTTATAGGTCATTGCGACAGCTTGCTTCAACTACTGCCTAATCGAGTAATAAGGGAAGCTGAGGCTGTCAACCTTGCAAGACATGTCCACGTCTCGTCGCGTTGTGCCGCCAATCATTGTTATCTACTTGAAAGTTTAATGTGGCTGCTAACACTATTTGAGCGATCAGTCTTGCCACAACACAGATTAGAAGGGGATATCTTCCGGAGAACCTGCCATGATCGACATAAGGCGACTGAACCAGGCGTCTGATCTATATCGATACTCAGACTAAGCCAATGCTCAAAGGCTATCAAAATCCCCCTGCCACGTTGAATCAAACAGGTCAGCAAGCCATGGTTCCTCATACAAGTCTTGAAAGAGCTCATCTGAAAAGTTCAAACCCTGACCATCCATCCCACCGCCCAAGTCTCCAGCAGCTTGTTCTTGTGGCACACTCTGCGGCAATCTTGCCTGCATCTCCGCCATGAACAAGGTTTTGACAGCCCTGAGGAGCCCAGCGGTCCTGAATAAAAGGCCCATTCGAGGACCGGGAGCGTCGACGATACCCATAGCCATAGCAACTTCTTCAAGCACCTCGCAGGAACGATCGAGAACGCTCATCACATCTAGCCTCTTCCTCACTTCTTCCATATCCCATCCTGGCTCATTATGGATTGTCAATTTGAAGAGTATTGCCAGACAGTGGAGGAATTGCGTGCAAAAGTCGACATTGATGCCAGCCAGGTCGCTTAGAGGCATATCAAACAGGAGTCCCAGCCATCTTTCGGTGCTAGTCAAAGCCGAATCGAGGTTTTGAAGTCTTTGGGAGTTTTCCGGGATGGATTGACTGTTTGTCTTTGGTTCTCCAATCAAGTGTTTCTTGAGCGTCAGTTCCGCAGAACACAAGTACAGCTGGATGCTTCCTAAACCATATTAGCTCTCTACACACTCCAAGTCCTTGGAGATGTTCAACTCACTCTCGGACTTGATGTCGGCAGGTAAAGTGTCTCTGACCTCACCAAGCTGCCTTAGCAGTGCTGTAATGAGAGTAGCAGATGGTGTCTTCTGCGCGCCCTCCAAAAATTGCTGCACTGAAGCAAATGGTTCGGCCTGGTGTGAGATAAGCTGACACTTGATCTGGGTCACGAGGATGGCATCGAGATGCGACTCTCCTTGTTCGAAGAGAATTTGTAGACATTCCTGCATGTAGGCAGTCCAACGCATAGGCTCTGTCTTGCGATATGCAGTCCAAGTGCTGGGATCAAAGTGTCAGGTTGAGGGTTTCCAACGAAGAAAATGGATGTATACATACGACGAAGACAAGTGAAAGAGAGCAAGAATCGTTCGGCGCTCCTCCAGAGTTCGTTCCCTCCGCGCCTGTTGCTGTTCGGCAACATATTGCCCGTATTTGCATCGCTTGGCTCCGTTTGCAGAAGGTTTATGCAAGCCGAGCTCAAAGGCAAGCGACACGGCCATTTGAGTAAGCATGGTCATGAATGGCTTGTCCTTTTTGAAGCCATGTGACCTGGAGTAGAGTAAGCGCAAGATTCTGAGTTAACGGTCGTTTTTCATACCATGATACAAAGCAGATGAGCCCAATGAGCAAGTCGAGGTTAGCGAGATGCTCGCAGACTATCCGCTTGGATATGATCCGCCAGATGGTCTCTTCCATGACAAACTGCTGGCCAACCTGCTTGGTTGCCAAGGTCATGGCTACAAGCCAAGTGAACGGTTTCTGCTGACGGAAGTCTCGAGCACTAAGAGAAGGAGGGAGATGAAAGAGTGGCGAGTTGGGTAAAAAGGAGCGTCGAAAGGTATTGAGCTGCTCCTCGGCTACACGATCTGTGAGGCCATGGGTAGACATGTCACTTAGTATCAAAGAGGCGGAGTCGCTCGATTCGAAATCTGCAGGACGTAAGAGCTCGACCGTAGCATCGGCGGAATCTATCGCAACGTCTGGTTGATATGCCGAGGCAGGCGACGCTGGAGTGCTATACTCTGGCGGCGGATCAAAAGGTATTTGTCCGCTTGGCTCGACCGAAGGGGGCTGATTTGTAACTGTAGTAACTGTCGGCCTATTGGCGCCTTGTGACTGAATTAGAGAGACAATGTCGTCGAGTCGTCGCTCCAGTCTCGCACCGCCACTCGGTGCAGATCGTATCGCATTAGTTCTGCTCTTTCGGACACCGGCTGCAGGTTCGCAGGAGATGTCAAGACGGCAACATCTAGCGTCAGTTAGACAGATCATCTAATCATACACATAAGATGGGTCTAAACGGATCTCACCTCTCGCATCTCGGTCCATCTGAGCGATAAAAGCACTTGCACTTGGCGCGGGAGCAGCCAAGGCAGGCTCTACCATAAGGTGCCGGGATCCATGGAGTGGAATAAGGAGCCGTACTCGGCGCCATTTCTGTTATTTTCAACGTCCGAGATTGATCAATGTCCAAATTGAAGTGGATTAATCGAGTCTCAACCGCTGGCGGCTTTCCGAGGTGGAGACGAAGTCCGCGGGGTTGAGCCGGGATTCCACGCGTCATCGATGCCTCAGGCATGACAGCGCCCGAACCCCGCGGGATTCAGTCCACCATGTCCAAAGTGAACGGATTTGACGACGGTATTCGAAGTCCAAGCAGGAGATGAGGTCATTGAAGAGTGCGTATATAAGTGCTCTAACTATTCTATGATATCCATTCTTCGTTCACTACCTACATCCCTTGTTACAACGTCCACAGCCAAACCTATCAAGCATCACGCTTCATCATCAATTTCCTGGCCAACTTCTATTCTATTCCACCTCCAAACTTCCAATAATGTCGGGTACCTTCAACATCATACGGCAAGCCTTCTTTGCTGGGTCCCCAAGGTTCATGCCAAAGGATCTCCCAGATCTCAAGGGCAAGGTTGGTGCACTCACCCGCTCCGACTACCCTACACCTCGGCCAAGAAATCTGACAATTTGCTAGGTCATTGTCGTTACCGGCGCCAACACGGGAATTGGCAAAGAGATCACCCAGATTCTTTACTCCAAGAATGCCCGAGTTTACATGATGGCCCGTTCTGAAGGCAAGAACAGGGAAGCATGTGAAGCCATCCAAGCCGCTGTGCCCAAGTCTGGTGGAGAATTGATCTGCCTCCCGCTTGACCTTGGCGATCTGCCAACCATTGAAGCTTCGGCATCAGAAATCCTGCGCCGAGAAAGCAAACTCCATGTCCTCTTCAACAATGCCGGTGTTGGTTTCGTCCAACATGGTTCCAAGACCAAGCAAGGCTACGAACTCCAGCTTGGCGTCAACTGTCTCGGAACTTTGGCCTTCACGCAGCAACTGACCCCCACGCTACTCTCTACGGCGAAAGACTCGCCCGCTGGAACAGTTCGCGTGGTCTGGGCCTCGTCCACTGCTGCTCTGGCCACCACCACCAAGAACTACATGGAGAGGGTCAAGGACATCAACAAGGAAACCTCTGCTGAGCAGTACTACATCAGCAAGCTCGGAGACTACTTTTATGCTACCGAATTTGCCTCACGATACAAGGAACACGGCATCATCTCGATCCCTCTGAACCCTGGAAATCTGGACTCGGACTTTTGGCGGACCATGGGACCTGCTTTTCATTGGTTCCTCCGCAAGGTTGTCTTGTATCCCACCATCTACGGCGCATACACCAACCTGTTTGCTGGCTTCTCCCCCGAGGTGACGCTTGAAAAGTCAGGCACATTTGGTAAGCTGATATGATATCAACAATTAAGCATCGATCTGTCGCTGACTACTCAATAGTGGCTCCTTGGGGAAGGTTGTGGCATGCTACCAAGGACATGGTCGCTGGATCCAAGACCCGGGCAGAGGGAGGAACTGGCATTGCCAAGGAATTCTGGGAATGGAGCGAGGCGCAGCTTAAGCTACACACTAAGAAAGAATCGTGATCTTATCTGCAGTGGCAGCGGTGATGGCGGTCCTTGTTCCTGTTTTGCCTTTCTTTCGGTGGTTTCAGTAATTCTTCAGGATTGCGTGGACTGGAGGGGTCATTTAATTATTAGAACACGAGGTACTATAAGTCGCAAGCATTTCCTGAATATATAAATTGTAAGAATACCTACAATCATGGGTCTCATGGAGATACCGAAGCCCTCGTGCTTCCCGTCTCATGGCGCGATTCGAGGCCATGCCAACTAAAGCTTGCCCTACCCACGGATCAAGCAGACTTCGCCACTGGGCAGCCGTTCCTTAACCATGTGGCATTAAGGAATTGGCTATGGACACTAGATTGAAAGATAGACTGGTAAGAAGTCGGCTGAATTGAGGTCATGGACGCCTTTTCAAGGCATCTTCCGTTGAAGACCGTAGCCACAAGAATAGAGTTGCGTCCGGGCCTTCAGGGTCCAGGGGAAAAGGGCAGGGCACTCAAGACGTTTGTGTATCTAGAACAGAACAGGACAAGAGGCCGGCAGTTGGCTGGAGAGTACAATAACCACCGGTGCAGGCACATCCGTTGGGAAGAAACGCCATTCCGGTGGCATCTAGTCCCAGCCCCTGAAGGTGATCTCTTGAAGCGGGGAAGCACAGGGACCAGCACGACGATCAATGATCACCAAGGGATCCACTGATTTACGCGTTCCCAAACCCTGGGATATGGGCTTTGATACCGAGGGAATCATGGGCCAATAACGGCCAAGCTGAGACAATCACTCCCAAAGAGGTAGGACGATGCTACGCGCTAAGCTGACTCGCCGAGATTACCGATCTCTTAGCTGCAACCTTGATCCTATTCCAGGCAGCTAAAACCCTGCCACACGGGCGACGCATGCGGTACTGCCCTGACAATAGCTTCCTCACTAGCTCAGGAACCTACCGTCTTGGTGACAACGCGAGTCAATTCATCCTCCTGCCAGACATCAAGTGCCGGCAGCGGATAGTGACGATGCATCCATGCCCAAGTCTAGTCCCTGAGACGGTCTGCGAGGTACGGCCGTCAGAGTGGACGCCACCTTTGTTAGTGGCGTTTATCCTCATAATACGAAAGTGGTCAACTTGCCGAGATACCGAGTACTTCCACATGACGAATTCTGATCATATAAGGTGTCGTGTACATTCCTCCCGTTCGCTCAGTCCTCGTCATCTTGTCGTTTCTGGTCTGTTTTCTGTCGTCCAAGATGGTGGATCTCGCCTCCATCTACTTTGGCCTCTTTGTGGGTGTCTTCATCTTTACTATTGCAAAGGTCATCGGACAGACGCGAAGTATTTGGAAGCGCACACACAGCTTTCACAATGCGTACCTGTACTTGATCTGGGCTGAGGCTTGGACCAACTTTATCTTTGCCATTATTACCTTTCTATTCTTGAACAATGTCATCAAAGGAAGGCAAGTCTGATTCAAGTGTTTCTTTGGGGGCCATAGCTAACTATTATTTCCAGCCTCATCTTTTTTCTCTTTACAGTTGTACTATGGGCATTCCAGACACAACTCCTGCCCCAGATCATCGCCAACCGAGTCGCCTTGATTATGACCAACAAGCGCCGGGCCAAGCACCTTAAATGGAGCCTCGTCGTCAGCATCGGCTTGATCAACATCGCTGTCTGCTACATCTGGACCGTCGCTCACATGAAAGGTGCCACCCCGGCTCAGGTCCAGCACAATGTGATATTCGAAAAGGTGGAAAAGATATTCTTTCTCATTATCGACCTGGGTCTCAACCTATACTTTTTGTATCTGGTGCGCTATCGCTTGATTCAGGATGGCTTGAGTAAGTATTGGAGACTCTTCAACTTTAATGCCGGCATGGTGGGTATCTCTACGACCATGGATATTCTGTTGCTTGGCTTTTTGAGTCTGCCTAATCAGTACCTGTGAGTTCCCATTCTTCTCGAGTTCATTGATAGCAACTGACCTTCTGATAGATATGTGCAATTTGCTCCTGTGGCATACATCATCAAACTGTATATCGAGCTACTGATGGCCAGCCTCATCTCCAAGGTCGTTCGAAGCAGCGATACTGGGAGAGGCGAAGGATGGTACTCGAACAGCAGGGAGAGATCTAACCCCACCAACTACCTCACGTCGCGTGCAATCATCACCAGCACTGCGACGGTTTCCAAGCCCAGCAACACCATCATGGCCCGCTTGGGCAAGGAGGCCCCTCCGGCTCGTGAAGGTAGCAACAATGGCTCAGAGATTCATCTGGCAACTTTCCCCGAGCCACATGGCATTACGAAAACTGTTGAGACTACAGTTGTGGTTGATGATGGTGACGACGGCCGCAGCGAAAGCACTTTCAAAGGCACTTATAAAGAACCAGTATGAGAGGGCGAGTTTATCTTTTTGAGTTGATTTAATGTATTGTAATGAATCTTGGAAGACTTCCAGTACTGTAATAATACCACATGAGCAAGAGGTCTTGGGGAGAGAATGTCTGTCACTTACTCTCACCTGCTTCCCTCTCTACCCATTTTGGCTTCTTTCCACAACACAACAATCAACTTGGTAACCATGTCAATATCTTCCCCGTACTGGCTCTGGAAAATGTCCCTGCCAAAACGATGCTGGATCTTGTCGGAATGCCATCGCTTTGTTTCCTTTGTCATGACCTGGAACAATTCCTCGGCATGATCGTTAGAGGAATAAACGAAAGCCGTTATCCGGAAGAATTGTCGCACATTTGATTCGCTCAAGTCTTGTCGTAGTCCTGATTTTGTCGGCCATGGGATTTGGCTGCCGCTAAGGTTGTCGCTTGTGTCGTTGACGGATATCCAGCCACTGTCGTATCTCCTCCATGCATCTATCCACCCATTTCTTTTCTTCTGCTTCCTCCGCTCTTCTTTTTGCCGTGCACGTTCGGCTCGCTCCTTGGCTCCCAGTTCCTCTCTCTTTCGTTCTGCACGTTTCCTGGCTTCATGCTCCCTTTTCTCGGCTGCTGCGCGTTCCCGAGCCTCCCTTGCTCTCCTCTTGCTTTGATCTATCCTGCGCCGGTGCTCTTGTAGATCCTCTTCATAACATGCCAAAAACTCCAAAAATGAATATCTGGGCCTAGGAGGGTACATTGGTGATGCCGGCTGTTGCTGATCCTGCTCCAGTCTTCGTAAACGCTCCTCTACCAGAGATAAGAATAGTTGCGCTTCTTCCTCGCCCCAACATCTTGGGCCGTCCATGTGTTTTGCCGAGCGAAACCGCAGTATGTTGAAGAATGGCGCCTGCGATATATCCGAGGGATACTCAAATCCGAAGACCTTGTCTGCTTGGTGTTTGTGCTGCCGGCACAATGGAGCGGTCAAATCATGTAGTTGGTTGTGCTGAGACAGCAGGAACGAAGCCAGCCGACGAGGGCAAGAGGGTATTTGTACATTCTTGGGAAATGAAAGGTGGCATCTTGTATGCGAGGCTTGGTTTTTTCTCTCTCCTCTTATGTTGTGCATCATGACGTCTTCAAAAGACGCCAGCAGCCACAAGAATAAGGAGCACCGTTACCAACACATAACAGCATGAAACCTAATACTGCAAAACACCGAAACACACAAAGCTTACCTTGTTATTACGTAGCTTCCATGGCTGTCGCCGCATGAATTGAGGGAGGATGTTCTTGGTAGAGGTACCTATATAGTGGGAGACTCTAAAAGTCGACGAGAACATAGCTCGGTGACTTGGTTGGAGTGACATCTTGAGCTAAGAATAAGAAGATAATGGCTGCTTCTAATTATTTATGTCTTGCATTCGAGGCTATTCGTGATATGAAGCACTCAGCCGGTAGTGACGAATTTGGTCTGACTGGTGATGCATAGGCTCTATTAAAGGCTACTGTTGTCTATATCAATACAAGCCATGGAGTACCGTGCCTCATCACTTACAACAACATAGTCGATTCTGGAGCTCTTGTAGATACTAAACGGTCAAGCCACTAACATCTAGGTAGTGATAGGTAAGCGCTGACTTCCTCTACATTTATTGAGGCAGTAGGTGGATTTATCTACTAATGGTCCTCGTAATCATGGTGTTAATCGATTTAAATTGCTTTCTCCGAATATGGAACAGCAATAAGTTTTCTCTACACTTGTTCACAGTATACGAAAACCAGTGGAGGGGGCTGCAGAGTTCAGCGGCTCAGTGGTGGGCATCAACTCTTCCTATTCTGTCACTTCGTTTACGGATCTGCCTCGATAGTAGCATGGCACAAGGCCTTTGGATGCGCCCGCAGACTGCAGTGTAGTGTATCTACTGCAACAACCTCGAACGTAAAGAACCGATTTCCCGGACAGACAATCATTGGCCATCTCTCGTACTGTAAGGAGTGGAAGGAGCCAGTGAGAAGTGAGAACGGGGGCTTGACAGGTAGATAAGTCTATTCCTTATCTTGCAATGACGCGTACTTACAGGTCGCAGTAGACACAGTCTAATGATCACCCTGACCGACCATGTTATTTGGAGATGGTTCATCAAGCATTCATGGTTACTATGAAACCCCGTAATATTATACAAATGGCGTGTGATTATGCCTCCAGACTTAGAATGTGACTGGCAGGTCAACAACGCCAACATCTCCGCCCAGCGGAGTAAAGTTGATCTTTTCGAAAGGCACAGCAATCTTGAGATCAGGGCATTCCTTGAACAGGGTGGCTACATCACGTTAATTAGCTCTAGAAAGATAGAAATCTCAGAGTTATCACACTTACCAAACACAGTCGTCAGCTCTGCCTTGGCAAGATGCTCGGCAATACATCGATGGGCGCCGAATCCATAGCCAAGCGGATCCTCAGCAGGCCACTTTCGGTTCATGTTGAACTCATCGGGGTTCTCAAAGATGTCTGCATCCCGGTTGGCAGACTGGTTTGAGGCAATGATGCCTTCGTTTGCCTTGATATGCTGGTCCGAGTTAACTTCAAGGACTCTTGACACATAGTTGTCGCTATCTTACCTTGCCGCCAATTTCAAGGTCAACCTTGGCAGTTCGCTTGATAGCAAGGGCCGATGCGGTGTGATATCGGCACAGCTCTTCGACGAACTGGGGGGCCAGGGATGGGGTTGCCTTTAGCTGAGCCAGCTGCTCTGGGTGCTGGAACAAGGTAACAACGCCCTGATGATCATTAGAATTTGAACTTCGGTACAGGGTACTGGGTTAAACTCGCCAATGCGATCATGTTCACCATGGTGGCATTGCCAGCAACGAGGAGTAAAAACGCGATTTGCACAGCATCAGCCTTCTCAATGTTGCCGGGCTTCACCTGCTCCGTGCACAGCTTGCTAATGAGGTCATCCTTGGGCTCCTCTAGGCGCTTGTCGACTAAGCCGGCGAGGTAGTCAAGGAGTTCCCTATTTACAAGTCAGCCAGCATCAGAAGATGTATTCCAAGAGGCTTACTGGTTTGCTGCAGATGCCTCTCGGGCTGTGGAGCTTCCATTTGTTCGGATGGCATTCTGATGCGTAAGGTACTCCAGGTCGTTGAAAGGGACTCCAAGGATAGTGTAGATGACCTTGGAATGAATAGTCAGCAGTGGAATGGTGGTGATGTTGCTGATTCCATACATATGACGGCACTGGGAGCGCAAACTCCTTCACCAAGTCAACTGGGCCAGTGGCACAGCCCTTCTTCTTCATGGCAGCCAAGAGATCGTCGACCGTCTTTTGAATATAGGGCTGCAGCTTCTTGACATGTTCGGGAGTGAACAGAGGCTCCACCATACCCCTGTGCAGGATGTTAGAGCTGAGTTTCCTGGAACCTTCGCCATGAATGACTTGCCTCTGGTTCATGTGATCTGGAGCATCCATATCAACAAAAGTCGGCTTGGCCTTGGCGGCTTGCTTGCCGCCGGCATTGAGCTCCGGGAAGCCAGGACGTGTGCGGACCTGCAATGAGCAATGATCGTCAGCCAACCGGCTTCATGGGGAGCTTTTTAGAGTCCTACCTTGGAGAGCCTCTCATCAGTTGCAACAAAAGTGACATCCTTGTACTTTGTCACAAGCCACGCTAGACTGCCATCAAACAGCTTGACCTTGGACACCGGGTCAGTAGCTCGCAGACGCGCAAACTCAGCGGGGGGCTCCATTCCAGAAGCCCGCTGGAACGGGAAACTTGGGGGTTCTGACGCCATTGAAGCAGCTGTACGGATGAACTGCCGCGTGGGCGGATTGCGAAGAAGCAATTTGGTAGAGAGGATCTTTGAAGGGACGGGCCGCATTTTTATGGATGTGGGTGCTGATGATCTGCAGGGCGATGAGAGAAGTGTCTGTCTACTGCATCATCTTCAGAAGTCTTATACTCAGCTCGTCGGAGTATACGGGACATCATGAGATCGTTGGATTTCAAAGCAGTGTACGATTTGTCCTCGGAGATGGCCCACTCTATTGACTTCTCGCAAGGTTGTACTGGATCGACGTACCACTTTGCTAGCGCTGCTACATAGAGGAGGAGTTGCAAATAACAGTGTTTCTACTCGCAGACTATGTCTGTATCCAAGGTCCTCGAAATGTAGGTCAACGTCATTGTGATACACCTCAAGTTTCGCCCTCTTCACGCGGGTGTCAACGACTGCGACCCAAGATCTCGATACGAGGGCCTAGACCAACGTCCAAGTCACTTGTATCGCCCCGAGCCGTCCGGATGCCCAACGGCGGCGACTAGAATGTTTTTGCGTGTTAGTGTCAGCATGGTCTGATGAGTAAATAAATGGATCTTGTTGGTCCAGGCCCCCTGCGCGACGTTTGAGATGCCTCCGTGGAGATGCTTCAACTACCGCGGAGATGCTGAAACCTGCCGCTTAAATGCCCACCCCCGGAAATATTAAATGATATGATTCCATGATCTGACGGGAAAAGCGTTCCACTTGGTCAGCATGCCTCTCTTCAGCCCTTGAACGAGTGGGCGGAAGCTCCTGACATCGCTGTCGGTCAAACGACATGTGAGCTTGGCCCTCTCCCGGAGATGCTCTCCCAGCCTGCCTCCACGCCAGTTCTCCTCTCGTGAGCCGAGATTACTGGATCTCATATAGGGGCTATTGGGCCACATACGTCGTCGGGCAAGCAATGATGTGGAATCAATATTCAAGAAACTAACAGAAATAGCAAACACGAATCATCTTTTGAGGCCCGCGCGTCAAAACCCCCATCTAGCCCGGTGCGAACCGCCATTCATTAGTCTAGGCTGCCCCGTAAAAAAGTCTTGCCATTGCCGTGTTCATCATTCATTCCTCTTGTCATGCGCTTTGCCCCCTTTACTTGGTGCTGTGAGAGACGGAGACGTGCCTCGTCTCGATTCTACTCTCCTCGTCCGTGGCAGCGCTCTTTCTCCTGCCGTCGAGGAAATGCAGGCGAGAGTGAGTCTCCACATGAGGGCCCTGATACTCGACGCCGTCGATCTTGACAGGGGCTTCCATACAGAGGTACATGTACCAGTAGTACGCGGCAACAAACAGACCGCCTCCGAGGACGTTTCCCAGGGTAGCAGGGATCATACCTTGAAATGAACTGTCAGTTTTTGCTCTTTCAGCTCCCCCGCTGGAAAACGGAATTGCTTACCCTTCCAGATGTACAGACCAACATTCAGCCCAGGAGTGTGCAGCCAGATGCCCATTGGCATGTAGAACATGTTGGCGACAACGTGGTCAAGTCCCAGGGACACGAATGCAAAGATGGGCCACCACATTCCGATGACCTTTGAGCTCAGATCCTTTGCCTGAGTTCCGAGGAAGACGGCCAAGCACACGAGCCAGTTGCAGCCTATGCCTCGCAGGAAGATCTGATGCACCTGAGGGGTTATTTGCTTCTTGGTTGTGAAAGAAATCACCTCTTCCTTGTAGGGAGAAGCATCAAAAACGCCACCATCTGCACAGTTCGGTCAGTTTCAACTCCCACGTGGACGAGATTGGCGAAATCTTACATCCCATAATGATGGCCATGACAAACAGCGAGCCTGCGAGGTTCCCAAAGAAGCATAGGAGCCAGTGGAGCAGCATCTTTCGGACCGGAAGCCGGCCGTGGAGAACAGATGTCATTGTAAACTGAAAAAACTCGGTTAGCGGAAACATTGGGAGGCGCAGAGGTACCCAAACACACCATGGTGGTTGCGGTGAACAGGTCAGCTCCGGTGAGGACGACCATCACCAGGCCCAGGGGGAAGACTCCAGCCCCTATCAGTTTGATGATGCCGGGGGCGTTCTCCTGGTACCAAGGGGCCGTCATTGCCGTCAGAGACACGGCACAGCCAAATGAGAGGAGACAGCCGGCAGAGATTGCGGAAAGGAAGACCTTGTCAGGCCGCATGTTTCCCTTCTTGACACCAGTCCTGGAGATGAGTTCTATCGTCTCCACGGGCGTGTACGCCGCCAGGTTGTTGATGTTGACCACAAGTGGGCTACTCATGGTGTAGGTGAGTTTGGAAGTATAAAGATGATATTTCAACTTCAACAAGATATTTTTGATATTCAATCGAGGTCAATTGACTTGGATTTTGCACTTTCGTATTTCCAGAGAGAAACATCATCTCTTTAACTCTCCCAACTCATCACCCACGAGAATAGCTTCGCAGTACCAAGTCCGTCCCGAGACCATCAAGACATGCGGGACATCAAAACGTCTCCTGACGGCTGGTTTCTAATCAACGTGAGACTCTCAACAGTCGTACTGACATCGTGAGATTGCTTCTATGAGATTTCTGAATCTGGCCCGACTCGAGGCTTCAGGAGACCTATTCTCCTCCATCGTAGGGCTGTTTCTCCCCGATAGTCTCACCACCATCAGAAGACCTCAGGAATAGGAGGGTGCGTATGCCCTGCCTCTTGATGATCACTTGGACCTCGGTGGCCCCGTCGACGTCTTGGTTCGAATGTTTTTACCGGGCTAATGCCACAGGGGTCTAGCCTAGTCCGGCCAACGGTGAGGAGTCTGGGTCTTGGGGGTCCTGTCACACGGCAGGCCACGCTGTCTGATTACCAAGCCCCTATGCTCCAGGCCTTGGGGTTCCTCTGCTATGCCGTCCTCGTGGTCTGATTTGCTTGTTATAAAGATATCATCCTGGCCCGCTCAGCCCTGTTTACGCCCGAAATAAAGCCTATCAACCGAATCAGGGATTCTTACTTGCTTCTTTCTTCACC
Organism: Fusarium neocosmosporiellum; assembly: GCA_006518225.1. Lineage (NCBI taxonomy): Eukaryota > Fungi > Ascomycota > Sordariomycetes > Hypocreales > Nectriaceae > Fusarium > Fusarium neocosmosporiellum. The sequence continues at coordinate 44,117 of SSHR01000340.1, read as the reverse complement.
GTTACACAATGACTCGCTTGGTGGCTACATGCTTGAATCTCGCTCCACCAGCCAGTCAACTCTCTTCAATGGGGAGCAGAGCCGCCGTCTCCACTGCTCTCCGTGCAACCTTATCGAGACAGGCCAGGAGGGCTCCGGCTGTTGGGGTGAGATCCTTCACCTCAAAGCCGAGAATCAATAATAGAGCCAATTATGCTAGCTTGATTCCTGTTGTCGCAGCTTCTACTGGCCTTGCTCTCGGCTACTACCTCTACCAGCGTGGTCCTGCTCCAGTCCGGATGGACCTGGCACCGCCAAAATGCCCCAACTGCGTAGACGAGAATTCCCCGAAAGAAGAGAAGGGGGGCGATTGCTGCTCCATGGAAGGCAAGGGTCTGGATTGTTGCTCCAAAGAGGTAAGTCAGATCCCCCAGTCTGGGTAGTTGTGGTTCTCAGGCACAAGCTGACATCACCAAGGGCTCTATTGCTATGGTCCCTGCTATTGGCGGAGACCCAAACGTACAAGTCTTTGAACCTGTCACCGAGAACGGTGTACAGCTGGCAGATCTTCCCGTTGAAGATGCCATTCTTACAACCGCGCCCAATGTTCCGCCAGTCATCACAAGAGATCACCCAGCCCTCGTCAAAGTTCCACTTGTCACTACAACCAAACTTGCACAGCTCACCAGCCAGTACAAGTATGAACAGTGGACTTTCAATGGCACAGTTCCAGGTCCCTTTATCCGGGTTAAAGTGGGCGACGTCGTTGAGCTCAGCCTTACAAACAAGGATACGGCTGGCAATCCGCACAACATCGACTGCCACGCGTTTACTGGACCTGGTGGCGGCGCTGCTGTAACAACAGCCGAGGAGAACGAGACAAAAACTGCTCGCTTCAAGCTGCTCTACCCGGGACTCTACGTGTACCACTGCGCCGCCGCGCCAGTTCCGGTTCACATCGCCAATGGCATGTACGGACTTATGTACGTGCAGCCAGAAGGCGAAGATCTTCCTCCCGTGGACAAGGAATACTACGTCATGCAGAGCGAGTTCTACCACGAACCCCCAGAGGTTGATGATGATGGACGTCGTTCTGAGATTGTCGAATTCTCCTATCCCAACGGCTTGCGAGAGGAACCTCAAGTTGTCGCCTTTAACGGTAGTGAATCCGCTCTTACAAGGGAGAGGCCCCTCAAGGCCAATGTTGGCGAGAAAGTCCGGATCTTCTTTGGCAACGCTGGCCCCAATTTGACGAGTTCATTCCACATCATCGGCACTCATTTCAAGAACGTGTACCGAGACGGAGGTGTTCTCAATCCTCCGTCACAAGGCATCCAGACAGTCTCGGTTCCTTCCGGCGGCTCAACAATCGTGGACCTCAAGATGGCAGTCCCAGGGACCTACACCCTAGTAGACCATGCCATCTTCCGCCTGGACAAGGGAGCTGTTGGCTTCCTCAACGTGTCAGGGCCGCCAAACCCGGCCGTGTATCAGAGCCCTCAACCGCCCAGGCCATGTGTGGGATGCAAGCTCCACGCCTGATCAGATCGTCTCTTGTCCCCACTCGATATCCTGGTTGCGTGGCCAACACGCAGGGGGGCTGAGCACTGCGCTTGTCATTTCTCGCATTGAGGGGCTAAGATGGATAAATCGGGGGCCCCTTTCATTTGTGGGCTCGCGAAAGGCCCTTATAATTATGGTCTGAGTGAGATGTGATCTACTCAGGAGGATTTCTTTGGCCTTGGGTTCCCGCTGGTTTATGATGCACACGGGAGGAGGGATTGATGGAGCTTTTGTGATTCCCATTGATGACTGCTTTTCTTGACTTTAACCGGCTCGGGGGAGTTTTTTCACTTTTATGCAACGGTTCATTATCCAGTATTCATCAATTTAAACACCTTTTCTTACTTCACCTCTTCTGTCTAATGTAAATGAAACCTCTCCAAAGGATGTAACGTACCTCAAGTGCCGTACCCAACAACCGGGCCACAGTCTGCATGAGAAACAGCAGAGAAAAGCGACAGGGGATGCGGTAGATGGAACCAGGCATGGATAAACCGTCACGAGGATGTTCACGTGTACGAGCCTAATTCAACCTGGAAACTCTCGACATCCCTGCCTGCACCTCCTAACAGGTACCGAGGTAATAGGGCCTTCATGCTGCACGACATGATGCCATCCGTGGCCCCTATTCCAGGCTCAGAATATATGAAGTACATTTATTTTGCACCTTGATGATAAAACACGTCGATTCCATAACAGAGCGCGCTGAAGTTGTGAAACCACAACTAAGGCATAATTTTTCGGTTGGCGGTCTTCCAGCACAAGTGAGAAGATGCACCACAACTTTTATATGGAACTTACTATCATGGGTGCTCGTCCATACTTTCTGCACCACATTCTCCATGACTGGTCCAAGTATCACTGCCCATCACTACCTCCAAATCCTACAGTAGGAGCACCAGGCCATGAAGTTGGGTTGCTCTAAGCTCCTTGTCCACCAACTCATCCCGCCAGATGCCGGCGCGACGGATTTTCGGTGCATCTACGACATAGCTATAATGGCCTTCAATAGTTCAATTGAACGACTGCGAGGTCAGTGGACTGTGATGTTGTCCGGGGCTGGGTTTGAAATTGTCAAGTTCTGGTTGACGAAGAGAACTCAGGTGGGATGGTTGAAGCGGCCGTAAAGTTCTACAGGTTCCTGTTCGACTTTCAGCACCTTGATAGCGCATAATGATTATTCTTACATCAATTGAAGGTGTCTAACCTAGTCTTGGATAAATACAAGGCCATGGGAACCGCCGACAGACAGTGATCGGTAATGCGATGTAGAAATAGTTCACTTTCAGCCGGCAAACGGCCTGATGAGAAGGTATCCCCGTCCTCAAGCTATTCCCTTTGAAGCTATTGTGTCTTACTTTGTGGTCGCGGTGTCGGTTAGAGACCCAATCAGTCCCACGGATCTCGCCGTCGGGCCGTCGCCCTGCGGATCTCGATCCACCTCCTGAGGTAGTCTCCAAGCCAACGCGGTTTTTAAGCCGTGGCTGGTTAGCTTGAAGCTGAAGCTTATCACGTCGGATGCATTTATTGGACGCGCTTTAACAACAGGCCGGTGACTGGCTCAAACATGGCTCGCTACTGTGAGTAACTTTGGCTTGGCTAGTCGATCTCCAAGGGGGTTTTGCCGGGGATGACGTCTACGAATACGGAACATCCCCAACGTTGTTATGACTCAAATACTCATCTGCTAACTCTTCAATCTCATTTTACAGCTTGACTCTTCAATCGCCAATATGAGCTTCAACCCCTATGCCTTCGCTCTCTCGCCGAAAGAGTACGCGCCGAGACCGGTGCCCTCGCTTGAGGAATGGAAACAGCTATGGAGCGTCTGGGACCTTGTGACGACGAAGATGATTCCTTCTGATGCTCTGATGGAGCAACCGATCCCTTTGCGCAATCCACTACTATTCTACCTGGGCCATATACCGACCTTGTACGTTTGGGAAATTCGGTAATTATACCTGACTACTGAGCTGATAATCATCTTTTAGTGAGTATATACATCTAACTAGGGCGGCCAACAAAACGCCTACCGAACCAGCGTACTATCACGAAATCTTTGAGCGAGGCATTGATCCGGATGTTGATGATCCGTCCAAGTGCCATGACCACAGCGAGCTCCCCGATGTTTTCCCTCCATTGAGTGAGATCCTCGAGTATCGCGGGCGTGTCAAGTCCTGGATCAAGAATCTTTACGAAACTAGTGAGGCACACTCAAATCGTTGTGTCGGTCGAGCACTTTGGATTGGCTTTGAGCATGAGGGTAAGTGGGGGCCAGAGATTTAAAGGCTTGCTTCTACAATAGCTGTCCAGCACTTCACGCCGAAACCTTTCTTTTCATGACCATCCAGAGTCCCAACATCCTGCCGCCTCCGGGACTCCCGAAGCCCGACTTTGCCAAGATTGCCAAAGAGGCAGCATCGCGGCGGCTTGATAACCCATGGTTCACGATACCCAGTCAAAGATTCACCATCGGTTTCCATGATCCAGAAAGTGACCGGGGACCTGACCGATTCTTTGCGTGGGATAACGAGCGCGAACCGTATGACGTCCACGTACCAGAGTTTCAAGCACAAGCTCGACCTGTGAGCAACGGCGAGTACGCGGCGTACTTGATCGATACGAAACAGCTGCAAATTCCGGCAACTTGGAGTAAGATTGGCGACTACCACAATCAAACGGACTTTCACCCCTTCATCTCGCATCTTGCCGTCAAGACAGTATGGGGCCAATCCCCTTGACGCAAGCGCTCGACTGGCCTGTGATGGCCTCATTCGATGAGGTAGAGCGATATGCATACTGGGCTGGAGCTAGGATTCCGACTCTATACGAACTTCGAAGCATACACGAACTCGTTGAGCGTCAACGCAATGCCTCGAACAGCCAAGTGAACAAAGGCTTCCATACAGACCCTCGTGTCATCTTCACCAACCTCGCGGGCACAAATTCTGGCTTTCAGAATTTTCATCCTCTCCCGATTACACACAAAGACAGCCTCTGCGGGTTGGGCGACACGGGAGGTGCAGCGGAATGGACGAGTGACTTCTTTGCACCTCAGCCCAATTTCAAGCCGATGGATATCTATCCGGGATATAGTGGTGAGTTGCGTGAGCCGACGTGATGTGGGAGAAGATTTATTGGGCAATTACTGACGAGAACTACCAGCCGACTTCATGGATGGGAAGCATCTCGCCGTTGTTGGGGGAAGCTGGGCTTTACATCCTCGCATTGCTGGACGAAAGAGCTTGTGAGTACTCATGTCGGTTTGAATGGTGTTAATACTGACACATGCAGGTCTGAACTGGTGGCAGAAGAAGTATCTTTGGCCATGGGTCACATTCCGTCTGGTGAGGGATATGAAATAGCAAGGGTGGAGTTGTCACCTTGTCAGCCAAGTCAACGTAGGATTAACCTTTGGGGAGAGAAATGAACCGAGCTGAGGCTATCCATATTAATATTCCGAGCCTTGATAGGATATTATAGCCGGGAACTTAAGTTGGGGCATAGTATGTACCTGAATTGCTGCGCTGCTGCAACATATCTACCACGGGGCCCTCGAACTTTTCTGAGGGGCTCCTGCACAGCGTATGTGGCAGGAAATTATAGTGTGTGAAAGTGCGATGAAGGAAGTTGAAATCTAGCCTCTACAATTCTAAGACATCTATGTGCTCTATGGGTTCAGACGTGAGCGCTGTTACATATCTAAAACTATTCCCGGTTTACAAGGTCGGGGCATCTGGCGTGATGGGCACCAGACCACCCTTTCCCTTAAACACGTCCAGAATATTAGCCTGCTCCGTCAAGATAAACCGATCTGTCTGCTTGCCAATCGCAGCTAACCCCTTCCAACGCTCAAAATCCTCCGGGTTCCTCTTGTCACCATGTGCATCTTCAGCGTTCTCCCAGTGTCCTTTGGAGAACCCCAGCATGCCATTGACCTTCTTGCTTGTTATGTCGTAAACCAGGGACACGATGGTGCCTGTTTCCTCCAGCCAGTTTACCTGCCAGAGCTCCCCAGGTCGTACACACTGATATGCGGCGGTTTGATAGTTGATGCGGCCGGCCATGGGGCCGCCGTGGATGGCATAAACGACGCGGTCTTCAGAAAAGAACCAGATTTCGTAACGCCATTTCTCAGGGTTGCCTTCGGCGTCTGTAGCGTCATAATCGTAAACAAGGTGTGTATCGCGGATGTCATCCTCAAAGGATGGGTCGAGGGGGGTGTTTGTCTGGTATCGTGGGAGAGCCATCATGAAGATTTATTTGTTGTTATCCTTGAGGTAAATGTCTTAATATGACTTGGGTTTCGTGACGTCTTTATAGTCTCCCAAATCTGGTGATCCCGCTGAACGCCGCAATAAACGTCATCCACTCCCTCGGAAAATGCGGCTCCCAAAGACTCCATTACGTCCGGAATTAACAAGACAGCTACCGGGATGCCCTTGCCGATATCTATATCCGAACCTCGATATGGCCAGAGCTTAAAGTGAAAACTTAAGTTGGCACCGTATGATGTCACACCGCGCGACGATAACGTCCACAAATTGGCGCAAAGCGCCGCCAGTCTCGCGATGTAGGAATACAATCGGCCCTTTGACCCAGCAGACTGGAGTCGAGCTTTAGTTTGAGGCGCTTCTATTACCCTGTTTAGTTTAAAGCTGTTAATCTCGGGCGCTTTTATTGACCTATTTCGTCCATGTCTGTCCCCGTGGTTTATGATGCCGCAACGCATAGACAACCGTCTGAACCACCCTTCGCTGGATGGACTATTGTCCGGCCATCATCATCTCAACGTTGGCCTGATAAAGCTTCCCTCACTCGAAGGCATCCGATATAGCACATGACCTTGTGATGCCATCATTCCTTTGGCGGTCCTTTTGAAGGGTCACAATGCATCCTGTCAACAGGCGCTAAGGGATCCAACCAGACGCTCGCATTATCAATGTAACACAATACTATCAAAAATGAGGAACCATCTGAATCCAGGTGGGCGATATAAACACCCCTATAGGAACCTTTCTGATACTCATAAAGGCTTCAACAATTATGAAAACTCGTGCAGCGCAAGATGCCACAACAATCAATCCAAAGATACCGAGACTCAGCTTGAAAGCCTTCGATGCTAGGACATCCTTGGTATTGGTCGAATACACCTCGAAGGTGATGAACAGGGCGACGCCGAGGCCGAAGAAAAAGACGGGCAGCGCGCAGGTAACAGACAAGCAACTGATTTTCCAAGTGAGTTTCTCTGCGCTTGTCGGAAAGACCCAGTTCCATGCCGAGAGATGCACACCCCCGTATATGGCTGACATGACCATGGCTGAGACCGGCACCCAAGGAGTGTTCAAGAGGGTGAAGAGCCGGGCGCAGAATAATAGGTAAAACCCGTAAGACTTTTCCTCATCCTTCAGGGTCTTGAAGTCCAGATTTCCACCCCGGTTAGTGAATGGAAGTTCACTAAAAGTGTCGGTGTCGTTTTGGGGCACGAACTCGTCCAGTCGAGAAAGATAGAGTGGTAGGGATGGGCCGCCGCTCGAGAGGGCACCCGGTATTCTCATGGGTTCGTCGATGTCGCTCAGCCCGACCTTTGGGGCTACTATAGCCAACTCGCGACGGTTCTCGAAAGGGAAAGCTTTGAAGATAGAATCCCACCGACGAATAAACTCCTCTGATATCTCTATATAACCACAGTCGATGAAAGGAGCCAAAAGAGACCCGTCCAAAGAGTCAGAAGAATTTCTGCGCAGTAATTCCGAAGATTGGCGGTTCGAATGTTGATAGTAATCTGGTGAAAAATAATCAGGGGTAGACTGCATGCCATAATGTCGGGTACCGTGTCCATACAGAGCGACACCGGATGGAAGAATGTCGCCATAATGTATCTTCGACCCTACTTCCGGCATAATACATTTCATAGGTTTGCCGTCCAGTCCCAGTGGGGGTGACTGGTAATCACTCGTTGGCGACTCGAAAAGTGCCATGTGATAGCAAGCCCATGAATAAAACTGTTGCTGGACTTTTAAGGCTATCTCGCTCTGAAAGTTGCCCATCTTCACCACTAGAGGTTCCTGGACGTTGAGGGGCTTCTAAGAGGTAATATTAGTCTATGATCGAGGGCCGAGTGCGGTTGTAGGGAGATGCTTCGAGCTAACTATACCTTGAACCAGCAAATATAGAAGAGAACTGCACACACCACATGGACCATGGTGTGGGCCTCCAACAATGTCAAGGGAAGGTTGGTGATCTTTCTGGAAATACACTGTATGACCATCCAAAGAACTTGGATGACGACCAGGCATTTCTGGAGGATATCGGCTTTGCTTTTGTCGTCAATGTCCTTCTTTTTGATTTTAATCCAGTGCCCCCGTTCAGCAAGCCAGATGATGGTGTGGGTACTTGGCCGAGCGGTGAATGGTCTCTCCGTGAAGTGTTCCCGCCAGTCAGTGTCCATGTCGCTCTCAGACATGATTTCATCAACGTCGATGTGAAGACCTCCCATGATGATAAAGAAGGCATATCGGAGATCAATTTCAAACTTTGGTATCATATTAGTATGTAAGTGCCACATGCGGAGAGACATCTTACGTTCGCATCTGATCCCTTGGAGTCTCCTCGCCGCCCAAGCTCAAAGTCTTGCCGCCGATTCTTGCGTCGTATTTGAAGGAGTCTGGATTTGAGATTCCAGACTTGCCGTAGTCGATATGCCGCCATAAACAGAGCAATTTCAGGCGCAAAAAGAGTAAGGGCGACCCATTTTAGCTTTTGGAGGAAAATAAATCGCGAAGAGGTCTTGATAGGGACATCAAGATGCAACGCGGTATAGATACATGCCACGAGCGTAAGCACACAGCTCTGTATGATATCAAGACTACCGCGGACATTCGGTGAATCGGTCCAGGTCGGGGCGAAAATGGTTCGTAGGTCCTCGGTGCTATTCTCGTGCGGTATGAGAAGAGACCACGGGACTTGCGTCGACGAGTTCGCCATCGTCGGATGAAGCGTTATTGCCTCGTGAGGTAGTCAAAGACTTGTCAATTTCAACTCAGAAGACGAAAATGAAGATGAAAAATGCGAAGTTTTTGTCACAGCCTGGTTCTGGGGTCGAGACCCTTTTCACGCGCGCCAAGGTTGACTTGGGTTGAAACCAGGCCGCCAATCACAAGCTAAGAGATGATGGCTGTGCCGCCAGCTGAACAAGACATGGCTGGCCTAGCCGAATGGGGAGTCAATAACTAACGGGGCACCTTCAGGCGCTTTATCGACTATTGGAATTCCAGGCTGTCTTGACGCGCTCTTTGTGCCGGTGCCGATCGCCAAGGCAGACCGGATGGAACGTGTACCTGAAACTGTAAGAAAGGAAAGCAAAACAACCAGTTGGACTGTCCAACCCATCATGAAAAGGGTCGTAGAAGAGAGGTCGATAGCATTACTGGATTTAACACCAGTATGGCCACGGCAGCTTTAGCGGACGCCAGTAATTAATTGAATGCAAATCGCATTCTGAGCCCGTTTGCGGGGAGGGACTATCGGCTCTGATAAGTCGAGACCTCCCTAGACGTTCTTCTATCACCAATTGCCAATTGGATTAGGGGAACCTGCCTTATGGTCTGACTTTTCTTGCTGATACTAAACACGCACCTCTTTTCAAGGAACAATGACATCAACCGCAATAACAAGAGCACAGTGACCAATACCTGACAGCATTCAAATCCAATTCCGTCACACAGAGCCGCCCATAGTAGCAAAATTATACAAGGTGTCTAAATACTCAGGAAACATCAACGTTGAAGAGCTCAACGGAGAAATGTAGTCCAACCGCCAAGGCCATTACACCGTTAGACTGTCGGCAACAAACTTACTTTTCCTCATGCAGCCTTCCCGGGAATGCACATGCGTCTTGTGGCTGGGACCTGCCAAGGAACCGGATTGCAGCACCCAATAGATGATCACCAGCACATTCTTCCCTCGCACAAGACCACACTTCATCTATAGTAGGCGATGGACAGGACCAAGAATAGTTAAACCAGATGGATTTGAAGAGAAATCTTGATATTAGGCCTAAAGAGGCTTGGCTATGGCCGTGGACTTCAAGTTTCGCCAACTGAGCAAGTCAACAAACAGTGATAGCTCGACCTTGACAGCCTCACCCAGAACCTTTGAGAATACTGTACTCTATTATCCCTTAAGCTGGCAAGGAGCTCCAACCAGGTCACTCCAGGGGGTTCAGGCCAATTGTATTTGTTTATCTGAGGGATACTTCGATTATCACCACATCTTGCCTCGGGAGTAAGTACTTATGGCATAGTATTTTAACAGGTGAGATTATTCTTACCGCATAATCCAGTTACCCCAATAACACTGGGGCGAAGTACGGACCGGAGCTCCTTGCCAGCTTAAGGGATAGAGAATGGAGAACATCAGTGGTTACCCCGCAGAACTAACAAGCTTGCGATGGCGGAGATTCGCGATGCCGTGGTGCTTTGGGGTGGTTTAAGGTTGTATCCGAGCCAATCCCTCTCGAGTAGCGAGTCATTTCGTCGCCTCTCAATATCGCATGCGGCACATGAGGAGCCGTGGCGCAAGTAAACTTCAGCACTTAACTCAAACCTTAGTCATCCTGCAGAACTGTGAATACAAAGTCTCGGCTCCTCCCACGGTACCGCGGGCGACCTTCTGGACCTGTCTATGTTCGCCTGAACGATACTACCATGGGCCTCCAGCACCGTCTGATACTTGTATCAAGTCTCTTTGCCTCACTTTTCGTATCAACGGCGCTGGCACGGGACCTTTCCTCACCTAGTTTGTCCGAGTATCCTCGCTGCGCAGTACGACTCGCCCCAGCCCCAGGAACCCCTCTTTTGACAAGCTTCTCTAGGCAAAATGCATCATCAGCGCCCTTCAAAGTGGTTTCTGCGGCCCTAGCAACCAGACATGTATTTGTGTAGACGACGAGTTTCAGCAGAATGTCACCAGCTGTGTATCTGCGAGCTGTACCATACCCGAAGCATTAGGTGAGTAACCCTCGTCTAACCAACAATGGATCGCCACCTGCAGGATTTTTGCTGATATTAGATACTCCAGCGGCCAAGAATTCCAGCTTGGCAGATTGTGGTGCGCCAGTACGCGACCGCTCGCAACAGTTCGTCACTCTCTCCAACACTCTCACGGTAGTAGCAGGGGTCTTTGTTGCAATTCGTCTCGGTTACAAATCGACAGTCTCAACTATCAACCTCGATATAGACGACTGGCTGGTTCTGGCAGCAATGCTCTTCTTTATCCCTACCGCCGTAATCACTGTCTACGGCACAACAGCCAACGGCCTGGGTCAAGACATCTGGACTCTTAGTCCCAGCCATATTACGACAATCACTCGCTTCTGCTACATCCTGGGAATATTCTACTTCACACAGACTACGTTAGTGAAGCTGGCCATCATCGGCTTCTACATACGCATCTTTCATATGCAGGAAACCCAGCGTCTCCTCTGGGGCACCTTCATCTTCACCACCCTATGGGGCGTTGCATTTGTCCTTGTAGCCGTCTTTTCTTGCACTCCCATCTCGTATTTCTGGGACCAGTGGGATGGACTACATGAAGGCAGATGCATCGACGCGAATGCTGTGTTGTGGTCAAACGCGGGTTTCAGTGTCGCCCTGGACCTGTGGATACTGGCCGTGCCACTTTGGCAACTGCGAAGTCTGCAACTTCATTGGAAAAAGAAAGTAGGCGTGGCCTTCATGTTCAGTGTTGGTACCTTGTAAGTTGTCTGTCCTGTGACTCTTATCCTGGGGGATAAATGCTCACCGTTCTTAGCGTAACCGTTGTGAGCATAATCCGTTTTCAATACTTGGTGAATTTCGGAAAGTCTATGAACAAGACATGGGAGCTATACAACGTGTCTGTCTGGTCCACCATTGAGATCACTGTTGGCATCATGTGCGCCTGTCTCCCAACGATGCGCGCAGTCCTTGTCAAGATCTTCCCTATCCTCTCCGCCTCGTCCACGCAGCGCGGCAGAGGCAATCAAGACCACGAGAGAAACAACAGCCTTCCACATATGGCTAGCAGAATGGGAGCCCAGGCGGTAGCAACTGCTAGCTCCGATCGACCACATTCCGACGAGCAGCACTATGTGGAGACACCTGGCATCACCTTTCACAAGAGTTATGGTGTGCGATACAGTGAGAGTGATGAAGCAAGGCTCGTGCCAGAGAAGCCTGGAGAGCTATTTGGTCGGAAGAAGCAGTAATGTACGAAGGGGATCATAGTTTGCAAACGGGGAGTTGTTGAACATTGAGGAATTATGGCTCGGTCATTTGACTAGTTAGGAGCATCGTGCACTGTTTCGTCAACCAAAGCAAGCATCTAATATTGCTTGGTTGAGGAGTAATTTGGAGTGCTTTTTAGAAAGGACACAAATGACAGTAGGGGGCAAAGTATACACCCCTGCACTTATCGATCCTTCTATGGAAACGTGCTCGCTTCGTCGAGAGTAATTGGAGGAGCACTTTGCATAAGAGGCCAAGCAAGGCCGGCTAACCACAGTCACCAGTTCATAATTCCGTGGCTCTCGCTTGCTCTCTCGACCGATTCTGCCTACTTAATACATTCTGCCTTACTTGTCGGCGAGATGGCAATACGAATGAAGTCTCAATTTACCGAGCTTTTGCGTGCTCAGATAAGTTTGATAAGTACAGAGTAAGAACCTTACTTGGGCCCTTGTCATCCTTATTAAGTGGACCTTTCCTCAACCCCCTGATTTCATCTTTGCTTGTCTGCAAACGCTCAATCATCTGATGCTTGTCGGCAGAGTTGCCACTACCCCAATGGCATCCTGCCAAGAGGTTTGCCCTGGCAGTTCTGATTTCTTGGCATCTACAGGGGTTAAACAGAGCCAATCTTTGTCAAAACCCCCCTGGGAACAGCACTTGATCCCTGCGTCACCTGCGCCTTGTGGTAACCATTGCAGGGGCCCTTTGATTAAACATGGCGATGCCAAGAGTCCTCCCAAAGGATATCGTCGTACGGAGAGCCTAGGGTAGCATTGAAGCATGAAAAACGGCAGCTGAAAGAGCCTTATTACTGTGAAATGAGGGCATCACTTAAAACAGCGCAAAGCCCACGTGGGGTTGCTCTGATCAATCAGATCCAGCTGCTGTTCAACAGATGTAATGACATATAAGGGGATGCGGCCCCGGTAAATCAGCCTTATCAAGACACACGTCTTCACTTCTCTTTAATTCTCCGGCAAGTTGCGGACGATAATTGCAACGGCGGAATGATCATTTGGGCAATATGGCTTTGCCTCACTGGCGCACTTGCTAAGCGTGACCGCAACTGCGACGATAAATTCTCTCTCACATCTTTCCGCTGGTGCGACTCAACCCTCGATAATTTTCCTGACAATGTCCTCCCGATACGAGACCTCCCCAATTCCCGCGGCACCGGGTGCGGCGTCCTCCTTGGAACCGACGAGTATAACATCACCTGGATCCACGCCGCCTCGGATCACCCGGTTACTATCGAGTGGCAGTTCCGCGCAGGTGAGCCCGACAGTGGTTACTCTACCGGCCCTCATTCCTGGGAATTCAGTAAGCCATTTTCATTCCCTCCCTTCCTGTGACATACAAAACGTGGTGGTGCTGACCGTCACAAGACACGACGGACAGCTACTAAGTTTTCAGACCCTACGACCTGTTTGCCAAAATGGCATCATCTCAGGAGTTCAAGCTCACTGAGACTGAGATCCGTGACCGGGCCACCGGCATGATCAACTTCATCGTCATCAAACAGCCGGGGAAGGGCACTGGCCAGGAGGGCTGGCGGGACACTAGCCTGGAGTTCTCGGTGCAAAACAGGTGGGCCATTGAGGCTGCCATGCTACAATACGAACTTGGAAAGCAGAAGGAGACGCCCAGTTGGAGGCTGGGTGTCGGCCTCGGCGTGCCTTTCTTGATGGCTATTACTGGGCTTCTCACCTGGTGGTTTACCAAGAAGAGGTTGACGTCGACAGGCCCTCTCAAAATTACAACGTAACAACCGAAAACACTGGTAACCCCAGGTTGTGTGTGTATAATACCTCCATCTACCCTACCAAGTCCTTGCGAGCTCGCTCCCTGATACCCAAATGAAGCTTTGTCAAACCTGAATCCCCCAGAGCCCGTGTTGTCGCCTTTCCGCCGCTATACATGCGCCAGGTGCGATCTGATTCTCGCCGTGGATGGGAGTCATCTGTCCCTCTTCACACGAGACCACCTATGCAAGCGGTTTTATCCAGGTTGTGTTTAAAAAGAGAGTTTTAATTATCAGGACTCCACCGCACGTTCCCCAGGGACCTGAAAGCCGACCGCGGAACTTGGGCGCGGAAGCTGACCTCCCAGAGCACAAAACACGTACAAAATTGCATGCTATTGGTTCAACTTGCGAGTGGTCTGACTCGAGGGCTCCGAAAACTGCCTCGACTGTCAGGTGTTTCGGAATGGTGATGGTGATTTAATCTCCGATCTTATCTGATCGATAACTTAAAAGTCAATGCTATCCGACGACCCGACCGACCTGCCACAAGTGATATCATCGCTTTCCATGGCCTGAATATTGAACGAGTCGCCAAATACCCCAATAAAAGTCACCAAGAGTTGTTCTTTATTTCCCGAGCAATTACTCGTCCCGGCCCCGATGAAGTCCAAACCCAAGGCCATCATTGTCGGCGCTGGGATCGCAGGCCTGGCAACAGCCTGGTGGCTGGACAAGGCTGGCTGGACCTCGACCATCATCGAAAAAGCCGCCAGCGTACGAAATGGAGGTTACATCGTCAGTCTTTCCGGCTGTTGTCTCGACACCTTGAAACAAATGGACGTCTATAACGAGTTGAACGCCCAGTCGTATAAGTTTGATGAAAATGTCATCAAGAATCAAGGCCGCGAAATGCTTCGACTGCACTATGCAGATGTGCATGGCGGGCTTGATAGCTGTGCTGTGCGTCGAGGTGACCTTGCCGATGTCCTGTTCAAAGCTTTGCCAGCGACAGCTTCAATCCAATTTGATCAGACACTGGAAAATGTCATCGATGACGGAGACAAGGTCAAGGCAACCTTGAAAAGCGGCGAAACCATTGAAGCCGACCTTTTGATCGCCACTGATGGAATCCGCTCCTCCATCAGGAATCAATTCTGGAAAGGCGTCGACTGTCTCGAAGATCTTGGCTACTCGTACGCAGTGTACGACATCGACGAAAAGGAGGAACTAGAAGCATCATGTGTCTCTTTCAACAGTCCCGGACACCTTGATGTCTTCTACTGTTTGCAGAATGAGCGACTAGCCGCCATGCACATCTGGCAAGACGATCACGCCGAGCTACAGGAACGAGATGCCCGATTTAGCATTCTGCGCAAGGTCACAGAAGGAGGAGCCAAGGAGGTTACAGAAATCATTGACAAGGCAGAAGCAGCTGGCAGCGCTGCCATTATCGACAGCTTGACTATGGTATGCTTGCCACATTGGTCTAAGGACGCGTTCTTCTCGTCGGTGATGCAGCTCACTGTCTCACGCTGATCTTTGGCCAAGGCGCCGGCATGGCTCTCACATCAGCCGAGATCTTGGGCAAGGCACTGATGGCGACCAAGGACATTCCCCAGGCGCTCGCCAACCACGAGAAGAAGCTTCGTCCCATTATTGAAGGTCTTCAGCGCCGAGGCAAGAACATGGCGGCGATGTACATCCCAAAAAGCATCTGGGGATATCACCTCAGAAACCTGGTGCTCAAGGCTATGCCGAGTTCATGGATTGCTTCGTGGCATGTGAGCAGTGCTAAGGTCGAGATTGACCTTACGACAGTCAAGACGTGAATGGAGGTGTGGGTTGGGCCATGAAGGGGAGGGTGCTTTTAGGGACCACAAGGAAATCTACCAAACGAGCCATTGAACTCAAATTCATTAATAAACTGTCGGTAGTCAAAACAGGGAACATCTATGTGAAATGTATTCAACATAACGTCACAAGCTTGCCGCATGCACAGCCCCACGTGGCCGCTCAATTCGTATTCTCCTGCCCCTCTTCCATCCTGAAAGCCTTGGGATATAATTCGATCATCTTGTCATGAGCCTTTTGAGCCCTGTTCTTGAAATCCCATCCTGCATCCGTGCTTACTGCATCTGCAACCTCCTGTAGCTTCGAGGCCCAAAGCTTCCACCTGGCTGGTGTCACCTCAACCCGGTACTTTTTGGAAGGATTCTGAACCTCCTTCACGTACGCATCCCCTGCAAGCAGGATATAGTTGACCTGGGCAAGAACTTGGGCTTGTCGACCAATGTTGGTCGTTATATCACCTGAGGTGCGTGTTTCGAAAGCACTCTCGAAATCACCGGATATCCAACGGGTCCCGTCAGAATCCAATAAGCCAGCGCTGAAAAGCTTGGCCAGTAGGGCCGATTTGTTGACCCACGAATGAGCAGCTTGGCTTGCAGTCCGGAACTCATTGTCTCTGGTAACTCCCTGGGCTATAGACGGAAAGAGATATAAGTATCGCGATAAACGGCCATAGGGCTAGCCTCTGCTCACCATGACTACTATTCCAATCTTCGGCCACAGCAGCCTCTAGCCCTCATCCGACGTAGACGAATTGGGGATCCTGTTAGTCATTAACTTACCGAATGATGACTTTCAGCAAATGAAGAGAGCTTCCTTTTTTGTTAAACTCGTCTGCCGCATCGCGCTTGATGCCAATCAGAAAATTGGCAAGCCTGTCATACCTGATGTCCGTGAAGGGAACCTTGCCTACTGTTTCAAAGACAGCGATGGAGATCTCATTTAGGATATCTCCAGCGGCGTACTCAGGCGGTTGTCTCCTCCCAAAGTCTTCTCCAGCAAAACCAGAAACGTAATGCTCGTTGAACCGTTTGATGGCCCTGGGGACTGCAGTGTCGTCGTTGTCGGGTGCGAGGAGCAAATCTCGGACAATCTCAAAGTAAATGGCGCCAGAGTCAAATTGATCATTTTCCTCAGCTATCCTGTCCTCGACATGTATCAACCAAGGGGGACTGCCTGAGGGTGCCAACGGCTGAGCATGCTCGGGCTTTGATTCATCGACAGTGTTGCTCATCGTGACGGTGACAATGATGAAGGAGTAATAGAGTGCGGAAGGAAAATGTACGGTGGAAGAAGAGAAGCCTGTGGAAAATTTTGCTTATGTAGAGATCAACAAACAGGCAAAGCGTCGTCAATGATAGTCTTGTTTATGGAGGTAACGTGCTTGGACTGCCTGCGGAGAGGCTCAGCGGCAACGCAACCACGAGGCCGCCTGGATGAATACGGAGAGCCCTAAAGTCAGCTGTGGCACGTCAAAAATTAGCTTTTGTTAGAACTCTCTCAAGTGCAACCGTACAATGGCTTACACGCTACTCCAACATTTTCCACTTCGCGATTGCATCATCATCTCTTTTGATCCCATATCTTGGTCATTTCCTGCGCCATGAGTGGCGAACTACCCTTCGTGGAAATTTCCGAGTTCATCGCCAGAGTTATGAATGCCGGAGAATACGCCGAGTCCGACGAAAAGGCCGATTTCAGCTTCGAGTACAACGGCAAAAACATCGTCCTCTCTGTCTTCGCGACCTCCCGTGAGGGAGATGAGGGTGACGAAAACGGACAAGAATGTCTTGAAGATCAATTGATTCGTGACTTGGGCGAGGCTGCTGATGTGGCCATGGATGATATAGACGAGTATGCGGTTCTCGTCGATGAGATAGCAGAGACCATCATGCAAGTTGGAGCGGTTCCTTTGGCCAAGATCGCGCCGCCCTTGACGGTTCCCTTCTTTCCTCTAACAGACCTGCATTTTACCCTCTACCCAGAAACATTCGACTTCCGTCTCCAGACTATCGACGGCAAAGCAGTCGTGTTTCCAATCTCTCCAAAGGAAGCGGCGTATGTTCACAAAGAATACGTGCCAGATCCAAACTTCACCTACGAGCCCCCGGTCGGCCTCTTACTCCCCAAATACTCATCAAGAGATATCATGGTCGAAGAGGAGTATTTTGGGGGTATAAAGAGCGCCGGAAAAGTGCGAGTTGGATCCCAAACTCTGTTTTGCAAGGCTTTTGCAAGTGGTATTAACAACGCGGACCTTGACAAAGAAGTTGAGACGCATCATAAGATACACCAAGCTTGCGTCAAAACCGGAGTCCAGATACGAATTCCACAGCTCAAGGGGCCCGCCGTACATGCCGAATCGGGGGCCGTCCTTGGATTCTTACGTGACTTTGTTCAACCAGGTCACTACGGCGGTACCCTCAGCGAGATACATCTAAACAGCGTACCGAGGAAGCTGAGGAAGAAATGGCTGCTTCAGATACGAGAGACTATGGGGCTTTTGCATAGTTTTGGGCTTTTTTGGGGTGACGGCAAAGCAGCGAATGTGGTCATCGATCCAAACAACGACGCTTGGCTCATTGACTTGGCGGGTGGGTGGACCAATGGGTGGGTTGACAAGAAGAATACTGGCACGATGGAGGGCGAAAATCAGGCATTGCGGAGGGTGGCGGCGTGCCTAGGCTTTTCAAGTTAGATATCCCTGCTGTTATGTCTTCGTCGATAACTTGCTAAGCATCTGTCCTCGTACTTTTCCTATGCAATTAGGCGAGGGTAGCCATGCATACCAATGCTTAATGAAATCATGCAGCTTGTACACAAGATGTGGTAGCATTTGCACAAGTAGTGCGGTATTCGGGCAACATTTTGATATCAGCTCCTGTTAACGAGACCCACGGGCAATCTCTCCTCTTGACCAGCCCAACGTTTGACTGGACAAAAAGAAGATTTGTACCGCAGCCCAAGTTTGCTTACTGGACTTTCATTTCAGCCCTCTGAAGTACTCGCTCTTCTTGCTTTTGCTTGTTCGGCTTGTTCTCGTGATGACCCGCCTCGCATGCAGACCCTAGCAGTAGCTTCGGCAGTCGGAGGCAGTTGCGGGGAAGTCAGACATGAACTAGACAGATCTCAGCCCATTATTCAGTATTTTGTGACTATTTCTTGTCGATCCTCGGTCCAAGGCAGCTAAGTCGTCAAAGAACGCTAAGTATCGTAGCCATGTTTCAGTAAATCGAATCAGATCTCGAGTCTTCAACACACGCAGGGACCGGAACTTGGCCGCCGGTGCCGGTATACAGAAACTACCCTTTCGTTGGTCAACACTGAGGCAAATTTCCCGTTGTCTTCTTTGATAGGCATGACCCCTCAGTTGAGTGTTGACCGGCCCGACGCCGTGGCGTGACAAGTTGTCTCGTCAAAGACTCAACTTGGCAGTTCAATATGCGGGACCGATTGGCCGAGGTGGCACGGCTTCATGTGGCTGACCGAGTTGAGAACTTGTGGTGAGCTGAAATATGTATGTCTTGCCCGCTACGTTCAACGGGCCTAGACAGCAGCTTGTTAGCGAGATTGCTTGCGTTACCCCTCAATTAATCGACCAATGAGTCCCTGCACTAGTTCGACTCTTGGGCGGCTGCAAAAATATGGCGTAGCAAAGCATTCCCTTTCGCGGAAGAGTTTAGGCTCTCTTACGGTATAGAGCTAGGTACACAAAGCGTCAAGGTATTGAGTGCTTGATCAGGAGTCTCAAGAGTTAACCGGACTATTGATCATCTATAAGTAGTTCAAATCTTGTGCTTGACCAAGGCTTTGGTCATTCCAAGCATCAGGAACTCAGATCAACCCCGCACGACCCTGATGTGTTGGGCTACCAGGGTGTTGCAGACCGTATTGATATGTCTCACCCTGACTGAATCATTTTATGCAGCTACTCTAGGCTAGAACATAATTCGGTAGTACCGAGTTCTGCAGATCTTGGACAAGCTTCTTCAGGCGCTCAAAGTGGTAAAGCTCACCCGTTGGGCGACGGCTACACATGGCTACAAACTCCTTTCCGGATAGCTAAACTAGACGTCCATACCGTTTCCATGAACATGGAAGGTGAATATCTTCAAACAGGTCAAGATTGGATGCTCTATCTGAGACAAATTGGTGGTATAAATCTCAACCCCTCATGAACTCATTTGTGACCTCACCGCCCAACTTCACAGACAAGGGCAACTCACACAAAAGAGCCCGATGTTGCATTGCATTCCAAGACATTGGCTGCCGCCTCTGGTGCAGGGTCTCGAAGCCAATGAGCCAGAGCACACAGGCCACGCGTGTGAATCGTCGTCAGAGGACATGTTGATCTTGCCAAGTCGTAGAGACAATTGTTGAGACATGCTCTGATCCTCTCCTCGTCGCCGACGCGTCTTGAATCTCCGTATTCGCATCTCGGGTCATCGGCCTCATCTTGATGTTGTCGAAACCGACTCTCTACAGCTATAAAGGTCCCCGTCTCCTCGACAATTCTTTCTCCTCTCCAGATCATCACGAGCAACTTCACTGCCTCTTTCACAACTGCAACAAGTCTTCTACTACACACAAGCTTCCGAGCACCACATTCAAGTTCGTCCTCCAACACCACGCTCAAGCCATTCACTAACGCTTGCACAGAATGCCTTACACCATCAAGGTCCGCGTCTACCAGAACAACACCAACGCCTACTTCCACATCGTGGAGAAGGGCTGCTGGCACTACGCCAAGGGCGCCGAGTGGAGCGAGCACAACGGCATCCACACCCTGACCATGGGCGACAGCGGCACCTCTGGCATGCTCCGCTTCAAGACGGAGCAGGGCAAGGAGGCCTTCTTCATCGCCATGGGCGTGCACAACTACAAGCCCTGGGTCGACATCGTCACCGGCCTCGCCGACGACGTCACCTGCGTCAAGGCCCTGCCCGAGTACTACGGCAACGCCTCCGAGAGAACCCGTTCTAGGGAGTCTCAGCGGACTCAGCAGTCGATTCTCAACATTGACCGCAGGACCATTGCTACCGAGTACAAGGTTTCTCAGGGCAATGATCTCGAGCTTAACATTATCATTAACTAGGCGATGGCGAGGGAAAGGAAGATTGTCTGTCGTGATTGGGGCACTTGCTTGAATCAGGGCTTGTAGATTTTCCAATCAATTCCGATACTATGCTTGAGTGTCCCAGTGATCTTGTTCTGTGAGTGATGAACAGTGCGTATCAAGTACCTAGTTTCAGTGTCCCAAGTCCCTAAGTGTGCACGTCCATCCTCCGCGGATATCACAGAAACAACAGCAAACCATGGTCCTCAGTAATGCCCAGCCCTCATGTAAACAATACACGTGTGCTCAGTCCTATCACTTCTCATCAAACTGTTCAGTTTCAATCAGCGGCTTCAAAGGCCGTCGTAGTAGTGAGTCCCTCAGCCTGCCTGATGTCTTGTCAAGCCCTAATGTTTTTGCAATGGCCTGTTTCCAATATTAGTCACTTCCTCCTGCAAATGACTTGTCTTCTCACCTTGCCAAATATTGCACTGACACTTGTAGGATCTTCCACATCACATTCAGTGTAGCCAATAGCACCAGCCCTTTCAGCCACCCGGCCACCTTCAATTGAGTTATCAGGTAGGACTTCCACTCCAGGCTTGTTCTTGTATGTCCCCACGATGAGATAAGGAGTCCCTGGATAGTGCTCGGCAATCTCAGGGATCCATTTGTGCTCAACCTCGTACAGTTGAAGGCCTGACGCCGTCTTCCGTTAAAACACAAGAAATATGCTTGTTGATTGGTAGCTTAGGACTCGAAGACGCGTGTACTCCTCTTGGCCGGTCGTATCATACAGTGCCAGGCGCGTCAAGTGGCTATTGACCCTGCTCTGTGTTGGCAAGTTGATAGGATGTGAGCTTGAGTAGACTATGAGCACCTACTTGACTTCTACAACGAAATTTTCAAGGGTCTTTGGTGTATACTCGCGCGATGTGGCGCCTCTCGGATACGCGTAAGTCTGAAGCATTCTATTCTTCATCGCATTGTCATCCCCGATGACAACGATTCTGTGGTTGTTTATTAGCAATAATACCATGCGTATTGCATTCAGAAACATACTTGATAGCTCTTTTAGTCTGGTAACCTCTCAAAGCGGAGGCAACTAGTCGCGTTGAGCCCCTGTTCCGTTCACCGGTTGGTCTCCTTATCGGCCTCGGCACTGCTTGGGTTAGGGTCTGGGCATCATCTCTTCTGGGCGCCGCCTCCACAGTGTTAGGAGTGGTCACATCAGCTGTCAACTTCTCAGTAAGAAGAATCGAAAAGGTTGACCCAGGCGCTAGGAGGTCAATATCGTTGAGGGTGATGGGGAGTCGGAACGTCGATACGATGGAGATGTCATTGAGACTCAAACCCGATAGCATACTCCAAGCGTCGCTCGGCGCTGTCGGATGTGAACGAAATGTCAGACTCGTTCAACTGGGTTCGATTGTATACTCTAGACCTTTCAAGGGCTAGCTCGAAGTCATTCCTAGCAACGATGGAGGGACTCGTGATAGTGATAGAATGTCTCTTCTGTGATTCCGATGAGGTGGAGGAGGACGAATCAAGACTTCTCACACTCAGAAAAGACAGTCGCCGTGAGATGATTGATGATGCATCATCGAAGGGTTTGACCGACCGACTATCAGACATGAGGTTACCTTCGAGACGCTGTAGACGATGCGCGAGGGCTTCATTCTGCTGCAAGACCTCGTCCACGTTGGAAAGGAGCGTGCTATGGCTGGTGCGAGCCTCCAACTCGGATTTGCTATATAATAATTCGAGTCAGAAGCATCTAGTAGATCGTATGAACATGTCAAACCTTTGCAAAACTGCCACCATTAATGAAAGCGAGCTCTTTTGAAACTCGAGTCGCGGCAGGAGGCCCATCACTCTCTTCTCACTCCATGCCCATCGAAGACGGTGCATCAGCCCATCTTTCGGACAGACGATGGACTCGAGCTCAGAAATCGTCAAGACGGAATGAGTTATGACGATGGAAAGATGATCGAGCTGGATCAAAGCTTTCCGAGAAGGATCAAGACTCTCGATGGAATCGATGAGGGATTGCACCGACGACAGCGTCAGCTTCATCTGCTCAACCGTCTCAAGTACCGAGGCCGCTGAGCTAGGCGCATCCGCGGCGGTTGAGATGAAATTGGATAGGACTCCATAGACCTTGCCCGCAGCGGCCACGAGGCCAACAACAGACGCGGCGATACTCAGAGGATCGCCGATGAGGTCTCTGAAGGCCAGACAAATTTGGTGTGAGGCCAACAATGGCAGCGCAGAATGTCACGAGGGGGGCTGAGTCCATTTTGTAGCATCTCTGGCCAGTTATCAGGCTGGTGGCTTGGACTATTGAGGCGTCTGGTCGCCTTGAAAAAGCAAGGAGTGCCAATCAACGGATGGTTCGCAGATTGCGTAGAGTGATGGTACGGCGCCACCTTGGAACACCTTGGCAGAGAGTGAGATACCCTACACCTACAGGAGATAATTTTATACCTATTGTCGGATCGCGTACGGCACATTCGANNTCTATCAGAGGTTTCGTAATACGGTACAGGGTCACAATCTAACACCTATTACGTGAGCAATCTTCCCAGCCCCATCCCCTCAGAGGAGGCGTGGTCTCTTACACTAACTAACGACGCTCACCTACCTAGGTACAGTTTGAATCCGAAGGGTCCAGAACGCAGCGTCAACATGGACCCGAAGCAATCCCGAAGTAGCCTCAAGCGTCGTGAACGTAGCATCCTGGGTACCGTTTCTTTCCTGCCTCCAGTGGTAGCTGGACAGACAGGCTCGGGAGCTTCGTCCAACGGAAATGGTCTACGCAAACAACGGTCAGAGCAGGTTCTGGAGGCTCAAAGGTAAATACTATCCGAGATACATTCTGAGACTGTTTTTTGCTGATCTACTTCAAAAGGAATCATCGAAAGCGCACAAGCGCCTACATGGTCGCTCTGGAGCAGGAGGTCCTCCGACTCCGCACAGAAAAAGAGCATCTACATCTAGCGGCTGCAGATTGGAGGAGCTTCAGCTTGGCTCTCCTGGATTCCAAAGGTCATTTCCACTCTGACCAACCTTCAGAATTCCGACTAGGCCCTGGAGGTTCAATATGGGTGGTGCCAAGCTCAGATGAGGAAGACGAGGCCATACAGCAGCAGCCGTCATGTTCACTCCAAATACCAACGGTCCTTTATAATCCTTCCCAAATTGGCTCTCAAAACGACATAGAGGATGCTCTGCTCCAGAATTGTATGTCAGGGCTGTTGAACTTGGGAGAAATGGCTGACCTTGAAACAAATAGTTTGCCTCAACATAGCTACGACACTAGAGTTAACTGAGAGATCCAGTCATGGCTATACAAAGCATCTAATACCACTCGCTTTGAAAAGCAGGATGGTGTTGAGCTCTCTGCTGGCCGCCTCTGCAAGCCACGTGCACATCGCCCGGGCGATCAAGACAGCTGTTGGAAGATCAAGGTACAAGTCAATCGCCCTCGCGGGGCTACAGGATGCGGCTGCAAATTTGGAACAAGCAGACCACCAGACGGTGTTGCTAACTTTGGGTACCATACTGGGTCTCCTCATTGACGATTTGATCAGCGGAAACAAAGAGTTTCCAATGATGCTAAAGCTGGCAAGTTTCTGGACAGACTCTGAACGCTTTCAGAGAAGCGAATCTGATCATAAGGAGACGTACGCCTTTTTCCTTGAGCAAATTTACAGGTAGGCTGTCCTCCCAAAGCTGGTAATGACGCGCGTCAACACACACTGATGGATTTCAACAGCTTCAAATCTCTTGCCTACCCGCTGCTCCAGTTGGACACGATGAGTCTACACAAGAACAGTCGTGCCAGGGCCACACAGTCACCGGTCTACGGAGACCAATCAAGTTTGTTTGAGATATTTGTTTTGTTGGAGAGTGCAGTGGCACAAGCCTGCTTCATCTATTCCGTGACAGCGAAACGAGGTACTGGCTGGGAGAGACCAGAGCTAGTGTCATCTCCACGCGAGATCGATGACCTTCTAGACCGTCTTGTTACTACGGTAAACAAGGTTCCTTCTCCCTTCCTTGGAGAAAACTCGTTGGTCTGGGTTTACTACCTCGCCGCGTCGAGAAGTTCACGGCTCGATCATGGGGCGTTTTTTGCATCGAGACTGGCGGATCTGCTGCGTCGCCTTGGCCACGACGACGTGAAGGGATTCTTTTCCAGTAGAAATTTATTGGGAGCTTCTACTTAGGCAAACAGTCAGTTACCTTTCATCCCTAGGTTGAGTGAGATTCAGAGTCCGCGTTCCAGCTTCCATTCGAGTTCAGCTCAAGCAAGCCGAGCTGCTGCAGAGCAACCAAAGCCGACTCTTCTCCTGTCTCCTCCACTATCTTGCCATTCAAAACCTTGAAAATCGTAGTGCCCGAGAAGCGCATCTCTTTCCCCGAGTTGGGATGGGGAAGACTTCCAATGGGAAGGTCAAAAAACGCTTGACCAGTATGTTTTCCCCCTCCCACCCATCGAGCGACTACAAAGTCTCCCTCGGCGATCAAAGGGAAAGGAGAAAGAAGGTCAAATGAAATGTTAGGAAATGCCTTTATTGATTAGCGTGGTTCGCATGCCTGACCCCATCGTGTACATACCTTCTTGAACTCAAACATCATGTTCTTCACTGCCTCTTTGCCGATATTCCGACCGTGCAGAGGGTAGAAGACGGCAACGTCATCAGAACACAGCTCATCGACGACATCGGGGTTGCCATTGGTCCAAAACTCTTTCCAGTAGCGAGCCACGAGTTGCCGGTTCTTGTCCTGTTGGGATAAAACTTCCATCGCGTAAGCTGTGTGTCTATTGCCGACAAAGATTGATATCTGCAGCTCTGATCACACGCCAGTTGTTTGGTCAGGAGGGTTGTTGTGAGCCACCGATTGCTAATCGGAATGTCATTGACGCCCTTGTAACTGTGCTCGCTCCTCTCGGCCAATCATACGCGTTCAAGCCTCGGAGATGTGAATAACGCCCCCGAAAAACAGTGTCAGAGAAGCAGAAGAATAATCAGAAAAGTGTCGGTGTGTTTCGAGGGTTTGATTCATCACCATCCCAGCCCTGCTCTGAAATGATGGTTGATTACGAAATCAAACTAAGTCCACAATCCGAAGAGTCTAGTCCATATTTTGACACGAGAGTTGGCATCAAATTACCGCTCTGGGTTAGTGCCATTATAATCCCAAGTCACTGCACCCGTGATATTACGGAATCGCCTCATATTGTGTAATATGTTTCGAGGTACGGCAAGAATGAGAAAAACTGCTGCCTGAAATGGGGAAAAGTGAGAATCATGTTTGAAATTTCTAGTTATAAATGACAGATAGTCCATAGCTGTTACACTCGCAACTACCTTGCATCTTGAACAAATTCAAGACCCCAACATACGAGCCCAACCTATCAATAACTCTTATTTCACCTCTTAGCCATGGCAGACACCCAGAATATGCGCGCAAAGAGCTTGAAAGCTCTCCACAAGTCATACTCCCCCATCATCATGGCCAACGTCTACGATGCTGCTTCAGCCAAGGCAGTGGCCTCGTTGACAAATGCAAAAGCGATTGCCACCGCAAGCTACGCAGTGGCCAAGGCTGTTGGGGTGGAAGACGACGATCTGACGCGAGAGGCCAACGTCCAAGCCGCCAAGGCTATTGCACTGGCAATCAAAGACTCTGGGAAGCCTCTTTCCGTTGATTTCCAAGACGGGTACGGAGATGAACTTGAGGTCGGCATCGCCGAGTTGATCGAAGCCGGCGTTGTCGGCATCAATCTCGAAGACTGGGACAAGGAGGCCAACAAGGCCTATCACGTCTCAGAAGCCGCCCAGAGGATCAAGAAAGTCCTGACAATCGCCCAGGGACTGGGAGTTCCTGACTTTGTCGTCAATGCGAGAATCGACACTCTTGTGCATGGTGGGGAGATTGACGAGGTCATCTCACGAGGACAGGCATATCTTGCGGCGGGTGCGACGACGGTGTTTGTCTGGGGTGGGACGAACCGTGGAGGTATTTCCCGCAGGGAGGTGAGAATTTTGAATGAGGCCTTTGACGGACAGTTGAATGTGCTCAAAGCTCCGGGCGGTTTGAGTGCCAAGGAACTTGCCGACATTGGAGTTGCCAGGATCAGCATCGGACCTACCTTGCAGATTAGTGCAATGGAACATCTGAAGAAGGAGGCTGACAAGATTTTGGTCTACTGAGTGGTTGCAGAGGGTCAGTGTGGTCGATCTTGGAGGAGCATGTCATGTTCATGTAATCGCTGCTCGCTCTAATTTACTATCCCTATCTCTATCCCTGTGAAAAGCAATGAGCAATGCCGTGTATTGTAGACAAATTCTGTATCAAGTCATATTATAGATGGAGAGTAGATTCACTGTTCGCTCCTCGCTTGGTGCGGATAGTCTTTACCATTACCTCTACCCAGCATAGCTTGTGGAAAGTACACCGCTGTAGAAAAATCTGTGGCAAATGAAGTCAACGAAACTCTGGGAGGGATATATCACAATGACCCAACTTGTATAGACCGACGCCTCAAGTCAGAGCTATGCGTGTTGCGTCTACTCTACAAAGTTTCAAGATGGTTATTGAGGTCTCCCATGTATTATTAGAGTGCTGTGAAGCGATAAAATACTTGAATTGCGTGTATATAGGAAGAGAAAGAAGTTCTAATGCTCCCCAAAGCCACCATTCTATAATAAGCCCATTCTATGTTTCCACCCCCATACTACGTAGATATCTGTTCCAAGAAAAACATGCCACATCCCCTCTGCCACAGCCTCTGAATACTCGCAAACCCTCTCATCACCTTGACTGTCATCTCCTTCACGATTCTGGCAGCCTTAGCGAAAGAATCAACTCGATCCTTGACCACACTCCCTCAATTTATGTGTACCGGCCACTCTCACCCTGTGTGATCTTCTTCTCGCGCTTCTGTGATAGTCCGGTGTCATTCCCCCCAAGTGCTGTATGTTCGGAGTATTACACGAAGAGCTTCTCAAACTTCATGAGAAAACCCGCAGCAATGGTCAGAGCACTGCCGACAACCACCATGGCAAAACTCTTTTGCATAGCCTTCGTGATTGCTCGTATAGCCTCATCCCCCACCTCGTTGCTTAGATGCTTGAACAGATCGCTCTGCGTACCAACAATCGCGTTACGGATGTCAACTGCAGAAAATCCCATGCCGGCAAGAACTTGGTTGAGGTTTCTAAAGGCAAAGCTCTGGAAGATTTGCCCAGCTACAACCAGAGCAATGGTGGCTCCACCAATCTGTGCTAGGTTGTGCATGGCGATGGCCTGTCCAATGTGCTGTTTGGCTTTGATACCACCGATTGTGTAGTGGCATTGGGTAGTCAGACCACAGCCGATAGCAATGAGTACCGTGAACCCGTAGATATGTGTCGCTGGTGTTGAAGGGTCAAAATAGGCCAGCAGGAGTGCACTGCCCAGAGTCATGACGATGCCCGCGAAGATATACATAACCATGTAGTATTGGATCATGGGCAACACGTACCCGGCCAAGACATTGCAAACAACAGTGATGATGACGAATGGCAAAAGTCGCACTGCCGCCATCAGCGCTGAATCTTGGTGGACGAACTGAAAGTAGATTGGGATGAAGTAAACCACGACGTAGAGCACTGTGATGTTTGCCACATTGGCTATCACAAGCAGCACTTGAGTCCGGGACTTGAGCAGGTGTACCGGAACTGATCGATTCTCCTTGGTGGTGAAGAGTGCAAAGGCTTGCTGAAGAGAATATGCCGCGAGAATGACTCCAAGAACAACAAACATTGCAATGGTACGGCCATCATTCCAGGCCCACTGGCTACCAGCCATGGTGAACAGCATGGTGAACGAAACCCACAGTCCGATACCAAGGATGACGCCGGCAAAGTCCAGCTTCCTCAGGCGGGCTAACACGGGCAAGCCTTTTCCGTGGTTGATGGAAGGGAGCAACCAGAGAATCCCGGGCGCCACAACGGCTCCAACAACGAGGTTGATGTAGAAAGCCCATCGCCAGGTTGCGCCAGAATCCGAGAATAAGCCTCCAACAACAGGGCCGAGGACAGCGCCCAGACCCCAAAAGAAGCCTATGAGTGCAATGTATGTGCCCCTCTCCTTCTCCGCCGTCATGGCAGATACGATATTCAGGCCGCCGAGGTAGATGCCAGTGCCGCCTACGCCGGCGATGACCCGGCCGATGATGAGGGCATTCATGCTCGGCGCCGCTCCACAAAGGACGGAACCCACTTCGAAGAGAGCAACCGAGGCAGCAAAGAGCCACTTCATATCGAAGGAGCCAAAGAGTTCGCCAAAGGGCAGGATCACGGCGACTGAACCGAGGAAGAAACCGACGCCGACCCAGGTGAGCTGATCAGCGCGGCCAAACTGTTGGATCACTGGGCCCTGGATATCTGCTGCGACAGTCGTGTCGAGGCCGTAGAGAAAGTCGGTGAGGTAGATGCAGGCGCAGACGACGAACCACTTTATGCCGCCAATGTTCCTCGCCTTCTCTTGGCGCTCACCAGATGTCTCTTCCGAGTCAGAGGCTCGATGCTGGGCCTTTTCCACATCCGAAGCTGCCTCTGCAACGATCGTCGAGGGTGGTGTTCCTGATGATTCCGATGACTGCGGACCGGAAACTTGGAGTGTGTCTTGGTCGTACATGGTATTGTTTGGCGGAGATGCTACTGGAAATTGTGATTGTTATTGATGGTGAACTCCCGAAAAGTTATGGACGACTCCTGGCTTTATACAACTCGAATCGCCATGAGTAGGACATGTTAGAAGGTGAATGGAACGTAAATTGGTCCGGGATGGTCATTTCTAAGCCTCAAGATTGATAATTCCGTCAATGGACACAATGTTCACCCCGTCCCAAAGGCGCAGAAGCTTGCCCACTCGACATCCATTGGTAAGCCAGGGACTCCACGGAATTTGACGTCTACGAGATCCTGGAGTGGGTCAGTATAGAAACGTCAATATGATGTGGAATAAAATTGCCTAATTCGGTTGGTGCGTCTTTCTGATTCTACGAGTATTCAGCTACCCAAGGCGGCAGTAGCATTTCTTCTACCTGGTTAGGATTACGGAGGGAATGACGGTAGAATTTGGTATTCATTCCTAGTCTCGTGCCAATATCCATGTTTATTAGTATTAGAGCGTAAGTGTGCAGTTTTGTGGTGAGAGACGACTCAGAGAATGACAGGTTCCATAGGTCGCAATAAAAGAAGAGTAGATAGTAGAATCTATCTTGATAGGTAGTATTTAGTAGCTAATATAGAATGCAGAACATGACAAGTTTTGCTTTAGTCTTCCTAGAACACCCTGCTTCATCTAACGTCAGCTTCATGATTCCGCATAGCGTATGAACAAGGATCCATCTTTCTTCGTATCTATTTTACTAGACCTCTATATTTTGGATTGCCGGTCACGTTTTCTTACAATTATAGTGTCCATAAAGCAATCATGAAATACCTCAATGTATGGGCAATCTATAAAGTCGATTGTGTCGATTTAAGGTCTAAATAAGCAAGCAGCAGCTATACCTTGGTTTAAGAAATACTAATGATAGCCCTATAGTACACTTGAGACAAGACACCAGTCGCTGTCCCTATAACAGCACCAAACTGATACCTTACGACTGCTTGACCTTGTCCAGGCCACCCTTTTCTTGAATCT
Source organism: Fusarium neocosmosporiellum (assembly GCA_006518225.1). NCBI lineage: Eukaryota > Fungi > Ascomycota > Sordariomycetes > Hypocreales > Nectriaceae > Fusarium > Fusarium neocosmosporiellum. The sequence continues at coordinate 13,948 of SSHR01000340.1, read as the reverse complement.
TTCGCTCAAGCACATCTATCCCTCCCATTTTCTTCATGGTACTATCCGTCATACCAATGGGAAGCAGTGTGGCAAGTCGAGCCGTGCCCGCCTTTCCTCCCCTCGACACCAGGTACGGTGGTTTGCGCTGGCTGATGTCTGCAGCAACTTGATTCGCCCATGTCGTCGCATCTGGCTTGACAATGCCTTTCTCCTTGCCTGACATTGTTGCCTCGATATCTTCCTTGGCTAGGTTGTAGATTGAGTCTGCAGGAAGCTCAGGGTGAGGGGAGTTGTCGTGAAAGGTGGACTTGACGCCGCCAGTCAAGAGGTTGATGACACGGATACCAAAAGGGTCAAGTTCAAGCCGCAGACTTTCTGTCAAGCTAGTTGCAGCAGCTTTGGAAGCGCCATATGCTCCTTGGAAGGGTATCGCACAGCCGAGAAGGCTTGATCCTGAGGTGTTGTTGGCGATGATGGGATTTCGGTCTGACTTGAGCAGCAGAGGTAGAAACGCCCGAGTGACTCGAATGATGGAAAAGACGTTGAGTTCGAACAAGTCGTGGGCCTTGTCGATGTCGATGTGGATAATAGGCGTACTGTAACCAGTGCCGGCGTTGTTGACGAGCCCATCCAGGGAGCCACCAGTCAGTTGCTTGACCTGTTCGACGGCGGCAGCAATCGACTCTTCAGAGCCGACGTCAAGCTGAACACATTCAATGCTGGCATTTTTCACGGCCGTCAATTTTGAAAGGTTGCGTGCAGAGGCAAAGACGCGCCAGTCGTGTTTGTGTAGGGCGATGGCGAGGGCAGAGCCTAGACTTCCATCAGAGCAGCCCGTCAAGAGAATTGTTCGTTTTGTTGTCATTTTGATGATATTGGTGTTCCTACTAAACTATCTACTTCGGCTGCTGACTGGAGTTTTTATTCTCATCGCCATTAAAAAGTCGCCGAGCTTCGATCCAAGTTGAAGCCTCACGATGCACCAAAAAGTTCCAAACTATCGGGGGGATTTTAAACCGGTTGCCCCCATTACTCAGCGAAAAGACTGGCCTCTGGGATGTAAACTCGCTTGGCTTGGGTCCGTCGGAGCACGGTTGAACCGCTAGCGAGGGCCAAAGTCCGCAAAAGCCCGCTATTGACGAGACCTGATTTGAGGCTGGTGGCGTTGGTCCGTTTTTCGGACGAGTCAATCAGGCCAATTTTGAAGAGGTTAATCCGAGGCTCCGCTTCCACGGATCTGAACACGGTCCTGAGGAGTATAAATGTTGTAATCGCGAATGCCTTACAGAGCTAATCGATGATCCATAATCGAAGCATGGATTTGGATCAATAATTGCTGCATTTCTGGGGTGGTCCGTACCATAGGGTCGGCAATACATCCGCCAGGCACGTTCGGAGATGAACTCATATCACCAATTGCGTCGAGACTCTTCTCAGGAGAGCACACAACATGTAGGTCAAACTTACCATGATCCTACATCTTCGTGAGAATAGCCAGCAGCCGTCAATAGATGGGGCAACGCCAAGACGGCAACATTCTGGGAATCAATGACGAATTCTGCCCTGTCCCAAAACCTCAATGGTGTCCTACGACCAGACAGACGTCAACTGGCCTGACTGACGTCCGATATTACGCCTCTGATATGCTCAAGGTGCTCGAATAAGGCTAGAGCAACCAAATTAATACCCTTGTGCTCTTAAATACGAATTTAATGAGAATATCCTACATCATGACTTGAGCGCTTAACCTGGAGTCCCGGACCATCCCCGCAATGCAACGTCTACTCGCGGGGTAGCGTGTTTATTTGTTTTGCGCACGAATAGTATTCTATCGCCAACTCTAAAGTTCGGACAAACTTCTTTGATCGGCCGTCGCTTTCCAATTCTGGAGTGATCCGCGGAACCTGAGGTTCGCGATGCCAGCGGGCATAAATACATCACAATACAGTTGATACTCATCAACATCTCATCGTCCCACCCATACCTCCACTTCTCCTCCCTCACTACTTTTGCTATGCATCTTTGGTCCCGGTCCAACTTGAGTGCTCTCTTGGCTCTTCTCGCGGCCAAGGGGGCATTCTCCCGAGCTCTCGTTAAAAGAGATAGCCCTGTCCTACCAGGCCTTTGGGCTGACCCTAACATTGCGGTCGTGAACAACACCTACTACCTCTATGTCACCACTGATGGCTTCCAAGGATGGGGCGGAAACGAATTCTTCTGGTGGAAGTCTGAAGATCTAGTCTCTTGGACTAGGAGTGAGGAACCTTTCCTTGTCCTCGATGGCGAGAATGGCAATGTCCCTTGGGCCACCGGCAATGCCTGGGCACCTGGCTTTGCCGCTCGAGATGGAAAGTACTACTTCTATCACAGCGGCAACAACCCTTCGGTTTCAGAAGGCCACAAGAGCATTGGAGTGGCCGTCGCCGACCACCCTGAAGGACCCTTCAAGGCCCAGTCAAAGGCAATGATCCAAGGCACCAAAGATGAGGAGATTGTCAGCAACCAGGCCATCGACCCAGCTGCTTTCGAAGACCCAGAGACTGGAAAGTGGTACATCTACTGGGGCAACGGTGTACCCATTGTTGCCGAGCTGGAAGACAACATGGTTTCGCTCAAGCCTGGCTGGCACAGACTCCAAGGTCTCGTCAACTTCCGAGAGGGTCTCTTTGTCAACTACCGCGATGGAACCTATCACCTGACTTATTCGATCGACGACACCGGGTCTGAGAACTACCGGGTCGGCTATGCTACCGCATCTAACCCGATCGGTCCTTGGACCTACCATGGGGTTATCCTGCAGAAGGACGTTTCTCTTGGTATTCTTGGCACGGGACATAACTCGGTTCTGAACATTCCTGGAACTGATGAGTGGTACATTGTCTATCATCGCTTTCAGATTCCCGGTGGCGGTGGTTTCAAGCGGGAGACGACTATTGACAAGCTGTATATTGATCAAGATACGGGGCTCTTCCTGCCAGTCAAGCCGACCCTGGAGAGCGTGGGACCTCGACCACTTCCTTGAGTAGATATGTGGATATAGCAGGGTAGAGCCGCTCAATATAATTATTTTGAGTTTGAACAAGAAAACCAAACCCAATCATGTCCAAGTAGAGCCGTTGTTCTCGCCGGAAATGCTTCAATCACCATTGTCTACCAGGCCCAAACACATCTCAGTTCATATCGCACAGGACATCTCGGTACCCTGGGACATCGGCATGCTGAACGTGTCAAGATTAACTCATGGCTCGCTGGAGAATGACGGAATAAGATGATCCCTCTGAGACCAGCCAGATGTTAGACTGGCTCTCATACCTAATTCCAATATTTGAACTTACAGCGACGGTCCCTTCGCATTCTTCGGACAAAGCGCGGCAGCAATCATCGCAAACGTTGCTCATGTTGGTAGTTGAAGTATGAAGGGACAGATTGAACGATACATGAAGCTTGATAGTGTACATGGGGGGGTGGATATGTGAGCGACAAGGTGATAAAGGTAAGGGTTTATGGATGCCTGACCACCTCGATGGTTGGGCCCGGATGTCGACTCCCGAGCCTGATTCCATGTGATTGATTTGAGGCATTTGCATCCCGCTTTTGCCTGGTGTGGCCGAGCCTGATTTCACCAAGCTCGACTTTTTATTTGCTGCCTGCTCTCATGTATGCGGCCTGAACGCCATCACATGCAGCCCCCTGACAGCCAACCCCCCATAATGCATGGCCCATAGATCATTCACCAACATGGGACTGTCAAAGTGCACTGCATCCATCCTCTATGTGTCGAGGCTATTAGAGCCATTGGTTCCCGTACCGTAAGAACGGGGCCCTACTTTTGGATATTTGGTCCAGTAGTCTATTAGTCACATTATATTTTGTCTCTATGTCAGAAGCTCCGATTATAACAATATTTCCTCTATTTTCGGGTCCTTTCAGCTATCAAGCCCGCAAAACATCACGTTAAGCTCTGATCTTGCTTTGAGCGAGGTAAGCATTTCTGCGATAGAGAGAAGCTGTGCCTAGCTTGTCAGGGTGATCCCCCCTCACCTGCTTCTATGAGCGGATGGGCGGAGAAGATGCTTTGCGTAGAAATGAGCAAGTACATCAAGAACAACTCAAAATATTAGTCTTGTCTAATATGCTCTACTTTCTACCCAATGCATGTTCAATCTCCTTCAGCGCAGAAAGAACCTTCTCGTCATACTGCCGTCGACCAACGATTTGCAAGCTGACGGGAGCGTCCTTGTACTTCTCCGGGCTATACATGTCGTATACAAACTTGTCTTGGGGGTTCTTGGGCACGTAGCTAGTGTCCTTGATGTCCTTGGCAGGATCGACAGTCGTAACTGGGAAGACTGCAGCTGGATAATCGAGGAGGTTCCATTGAGCTGTGTATCCCCAGTAGCGTGACTGATCGTGGGGTGTGGCGGCTCCGAAGGACGGCGGGCAGAGGATAACATCAACTTCTCTCCCGTCTTTGCCCGTGTTTGTCCAGGCGCGGGCGTATGCAGCGCGATAGTCCTCTCGCTCGGTGCAAAGCTGACAAGATGTTAGCTTCCAAATTTGAATCATCAAATATTCAGACACCTACCTTCCAAAGCTCATGTTGAGTATGGTTCTTGACCTTTGGCTGTTCCTGAATGATAAACTTGGTCAATGGCAGGATAGGCTCTCCACTGGCCTCCATAGTCTGAAGGGCCTCTTGACCACCATCAGGCCAATACAGCTCAGAAATGATGTCCCAGGCCTTGTCATGGAAAAGAGGCACGGAATCCCAGTCTACAACCTCCATGCCTGCCTTTCGACATGCTTCTGCAACCTCGGTCAAGGCCCGGGTCATGGGGGGATGAGGCTGTACAACGCCGTCCCACCACATAACAGCGATCTTGAGAGGTCTCGTAAAGGTGTATGGGGTCCATTCCTTGACAGTCAGAGAAGGGTCAATCTTCCAAGGCTTAGATGCCAGGGCAGCTTTCATGAATAGCTCGAGAGCTTCGCGGTCGACTGTCATGGGGCCTGGGGTTGAGGCGATGGTCTCTTTGCCAGCCATGGGTGCTCGTCCGCCCATGACTGAGATGCGCTTGAGGGTTGGCCTAGAAAGACAAGTTAGATAAAGTCAGTTATTGATAAATTTGGAAGGCATACTTGAAACCGTAAACACCAACATGGGCTGCAGGACAGCGAATGCTACCGCCAATATCACCACCAACACCCTAGCGTTGTTAGAGGATTCCTCAGTATTGAGAGTCAGGCTCATCTCACCAAGACACTTCCACGCATACCCAACAGAGCGGATTCACCACCACTGCTTCCTCCAGAAGTTAGGTCGCGGTTGTACGGGTTAACGGTTCGCCCATAGATAACACTGATAGTCTCGAGGTGCATAATCGTCTGCGGTTGAGTGGTTCGCGCATAGAAAACGCAGCCTTCCTCATACAGCGTATCATAGAGCAGGTTAGACCCATGAGCCTTGCCAATCCAGGCTACAAATGATGCATTGGTGGTGACATTCTCACCCACCATACCGTGGTGTTCTTTGGTGGAAATAGGAAGACCAAAGAGCATTCCTTTCGGCTCGGGTAAAGAATCAAGGTGCTGAGCACGAGCAATGGCTTCGTCCCACATGAGTTCAACGAGACAGTTAGTCTAAAATCGTTAGCCGAGACTATCCATGTTATGACATGGGATAGGGCGTACAGCAGCCTGGGCCAAAGCGGCTCTCCGCAAAAAGGCTCTCGTGACCTCCTCCACCTTGATCTTTCGCTCTCGCAAAAGAGAAAGTAACTCTGTAACAGAGTAGTTTTCGGTGATTTCGACCTCACGCGAGGTCAAGACGGCCTTGGGTAGACCCTGGGAGTTGAGGGGTAGCTCGTCTGGGATCCCCTGCAACTTGGGTTCAACCTTGGCGAGCGAGGCATCACGCTTGGCTCTCGCCGATGCAACTGTCGCTTCGTAGGCTGCCATTGTTGCCTCTTGGTTTATAATCGTCAACTGCTTGTAGCGAAGGTTCAGAATGGTGATTCATACATGAAAGAAAGTCAGGGATGCTGGTAGGTACTGGTCCGTGCAGGGGTTGTTGCAACCTCTACCACAACTTGATATGCTTATGAAGGAGGGAGAAACAGATATCGAGTCTTGGTCCAAGATACAAGCGGGGTTATAAGGCCTCGGGTCCGTACGGCTAACTGATAGAGGTAAGCCGTGAACCCCGCACTTTGGGGGGTTAATGACAATACGAGCGGCAAGCATCGGATCTGAGGCCGGTATTTGTTAGTGGAAATAAGCATCATGGGATCTTGTATGTATACATAGGTGATTTCTGAGTGCTGCTTGCTAGGTCATTGCTAATAAGGAACCTCTGATGCCCCCATATTCTAAGCTACTAATATCATCATGCCTCGTGCAATATGAAGACTACCGCCCACTACTAGGCTCTGCATGTGGCTCTCTAATCATGGTAAATAGCTTAATTGCATCTCCATCATCATCACAAATCATCTCCTTCTGAAACTTGAATCCCCATCGTCCGTAAATAGCCACGTTGGGAACATCGCGGCTCGACTCAAGATAACATTTCATATTCTCAGCATCGGCTTGATCCGTAACAGCCTTCATCATCTGAGCGCCAACCCCCTTCCCTTGTGCCTCTGGGAGGACCACCATGATGTTGAGAAAGTAGTATCCTCTGGGGTCAGTCCACAGCTCTGATTGAGCTTTGGCTTGGGCATCCTTCCAGATGTAATATCGCTGCATCACGGGTCAGCTTCCTGGTATATCAAGGGAGTGAGTGTCTTGCTACCTTGACGTTGAGGCCTCCGCGGCCATAGTAAAGATTCATACCAATCTGACCAAAGTAGAGTCGCCAACCCTCTAACCAATCATTCCATGTGGGAGGTTGATCTGCCGGTTGGGGACGTAGCCACATGGCCACACCAAGTACTTTATCGCTGCCCTCTTCTTTTGCAACATGGAATATTCCATTTCGCATGCCCCACCGCATCCTTATTCCCAGAGAGACTGAGTTGCGCTGGGGGCTGAACTGGAGAAGCGAATGATTAGCACAAGATGAAGAGCTCTTTTGTTGAAATAGACACTTTAGAGCAAGTGAAAAATGAGGGTCTTCATTGGAGTGCCAACGACAACTTCTACCTACCTGGGCATGGTCATACACCCATACGTTGTAGGGGTCTCCAGCAAAAGCCTGTCTGTCAACTTCAGCCCGTAGCACTTCGAGGAGCCATCCGCTCTCGCTCGACATGACCAATCCCGAATGCCCAACTGTGAAGTCGGTCGGGTTGGTTGAGACAGCCCGAGCCAGGTACTTACTGCACGGCTTTCACTGCACCAGGAATGTCGGCTTCAGTGAGATCGGTGACGTATATGGTCATTTTCGAGTAATTTCGCTCAAATTATAATTGATATGAGATTATTGAGATTGAAAGAGAGCAGTCGATAATCCAAGATTGACAAGAGTCTGCGGGGTTGATCAATCTTATTCCGAATCAAGGCCGCGCAGAACTGCCCAATGAGGGAGGTGAACCCGAGACATCCCCTTCACCCATGATAACGAGAAGAGATAAGAGCAATTTGATTTCCGCCAAGATTTTGATAGAAAGGTCTGTTTGCAAGAGGCCCCGCCGAGCCAAGATAATGAGCCTCGCTTTTCTTCATGCCAAGATATTTACATGTCTCACAGGTGTCAAGTGATGTTTTCCTCCTCGACGGGGGTTAAATTTGCAGTGCAAAAAATAATAGACATATTCGGGGCTGAACAACAGGCTGCTGTTACATCTTGCACCGCAAACCATTAGCAGCTGGCCACTCATAAGAACTTGGCCTGAGAGACCGCGTCCGCGCCAGGCCGAAGCAACGGTTCCTGTCCGCCTCTTTATAGAGGTTTGCAAGGATAGACAAGCATTGTGCTTACAGATACTATCCTGATGAGTGGGTAAAACTTCGCTGGGCTGGGTTCAAGTTTAAAACAATGGGGCTATGAACCGTCTAATTACCGGTTTCAAGCCATGAATTTTCTATAATAATATGAATCCTTCCCCTCATCCTCATAACAATATACTTAATAATGGATAGGCTCCTCGGTGTTATATTTGAGCCAGCATCAACCGCCCTGCCCCTGAGTTGCGTGCAAGATACCCCTGTTTCCCGAGACCTGTGTTGCTTTTGTTTTGAACTGCAAAGTTTTGCGGTTGCCTGTGTCTCATGTCAGCTCGTGCTTGTCCCATCTTGAATAATCGCTGCAACCATACCGTGATAAGTGGAAACTAATCTACTTATCGTTCTGGTCGCAGTATAGAGCCTTGTAACCAGTCCAGCACCCCTTGCCATAGTCGTTGGCGTAGTCCTTGAACTCGGAGCCCTTGCGGTCGAGAAGCTCCTCAATGCTCTCGTCCTCAGTGTCGGTGGCAGTCAACCAGCCCTGGTGAGGGGCGTCGATGCCCAAGTGGCCGCCGTGGTCGGCGTGGTGGCCGCAGAAGGGGGCAGTGCCAACCTATTCGCACTTGCGGCCGTGGAAAATGCAGCTGGCGAGGGCTCCGCGGGCCATGATGGCCATGGTGAGGGCGGCGAGGATAGAGTGCATTTTTGTGGTGTTGAGAAGTGACGTGGTTGTTTGAATGTAGTTGTGATGGTTGATGTGTTGATGGTGACGAAGAATGAGTCGGTTTGAAGGAACTAAAGCCCATTTATGTACTCGTTGGTCTCCTCTTCCAGTTCTCTCTTTTCTCAACGAACGTCCACCATGTTCAAGTTGCGAAGGATTCTTCCCTCTGCTGTTTCGGCCGTTTGTCGGTGAGCTAGCTGGTGGAACATCTAAGGGCCATCGCGAGACTCCATTGACACGGCATAAAGCTCCTTGGCGTGGTCGTTAGTAGCGACTGTACGTTAATAGGAGATGCAATGTCGTCTTTAGAATTCCCGCAGGCTCGTTTCCGTTCCGGCGATCGGGTATGAATGCCTACCTGACACCGTGAGTTTACTTGCAAAGTGGCAATGAAATCATTGAAATTTCCTCCTCCATTATGAGAAAAGTAGAAGTGAGAAGAGAAATATGCAAGAGGAATATAGTAGTTGCAGATGCAGTAGTAGCCAGAAGCAACATGGGCGAAGTGTTCGCCAATTATCCCCCCAAGCTAGCTTTCATCCTGTCACAAACAATAACTACTTTCTATTCAAAACACACCCTTCAGGGGCTCCTCGGTCTTCCAGAGAGTTCCAATTGTCCGTTCGATTATTCGAGTAGCCGAGACTACCGACGTTCCGTGTCCCTGACAAGCCCGGAACTTCCTCTGCAGCCTCCCCTTCCAATCTAACACATCTTCGCCGAGACACCGATCTCATGTCTCATCTATTACTGGGGAAATTACGAGAGACTAGTTCCATCCCGAACCCTTTCGGATAACTAGGGTCTGGCATGATCCAGATCTCCTAAGACAATTCTCCTAGAATAGGAAACCCGGGCTGGCGGTCCGCTTGTCGGGTCGCTTCTTAGCAGACGGGACACTGACATAGGCAACGGAAAAAGGAATTGGATTACTCTTCCATGATCCCGTGAAACCGAGTTGGAAATCAAGGATCGGACCCGTGGACCCAGGTTTGGGTCCGTGGGGAGCTATGCATTCGAACCTACTGTTCAAAGGCGTCATTGTTGTGTGGTCTGGAATTGCTTGTCGTATCATAAGATTATTAATTATCCTGAACCCCGAGTACAGAGTCCTGCCTTTATTTGTTGTCAATATATCAACTCCTCAGTCTTTGTCTTGATCCCCAAGCTATCGAGCCTCGTTTTCGCAAACTTGATGATAATGACCCTGCCAGCTTTGCACCCGATTGCAAGTGTGTACCCTGACACCGAGTATTGGCAATCTCGGCAGTCCGTAGGCAACTTGAGCAAGTCGTTACCTCGCCACTGGACCCAGCATGTCCTGACATCGACTCTGAGTTCTTGACGGAATCGAATAACAGGACTGGACCGGTCATGAATTAGGCCTCGCACGTCCGATGGGAGGGGACACGCCCCGACACTTGAGAGAAGGCCTCTATCTCCGGGCAGGAAGGAAAGCTGGTGAATGGCGTGAGTGAGATCCATGACCTTGAACATACGTTCCTCAGTTTGCCAGTTCCAAACCTCTGCCCACGGCTGGGGGACGCGACTGTCCAAAGTGGCCGCATAGGCTGTAGCAGTTGCCACATATGGCCCTTTGTCCGAGAACGCCGTGAAGGGGAGCTTTGTGGAGTTTGCCTTTGTCACAAGCTTTGAGATGAACCGCCCTTCTGGCAACGTCCATATGCACAAGTCGCCTTCCAAGTCTGTTGCCACCAAGGCGCCATCGGCCGAGAACCACACGTTGCCAAAGTTGAGTTCACGAGGACCTGAGGTACTATTTTGGTCGACGATGAGCTTTTTGGTCTGTAGGTTCCAGAGCTGGAATTTGCCTGCCGCACTGTCAAGGTAGTGTGTTGGACGAATACTTGCTGCCATAAACTTGCAGCCGGGGGACAAGGCCAAGTGCAAGACCTCATATCCGGTGGTCGGAAAGACGTCCTGGACCTCAAAATTCGTGTTCCTGCGGTTCCAGATACGGATCTCGCCATATCCATTCAAGCCTGTGACTATGCTCCGCGAGTCGGGTGAGAGGGCAAGACGAATGTACCCCAGAGCATCCTCAAACTGCCACTCGCAGCCCCCGGTCCTTGTATTCCAAATGCTGGAATTCTTAGCAGACTGCCCCAGTGCCACGAGGTTTGAATCATTAGAGAAGATGATCGAAAGTTTCGCTGCGTCGTACTCCAAGGTCGGAAACTCGTGAAGGCATTCTCCTGTCTCGGCGTTCCATATTCGAAGCATGTCATCAACTGAGACCGTCGCTATCATGGTGTTGTCAGGGGAGAACTGGATTCGATGTATTGTTCCGAAAGGGTGGTGTGGTTCATCGACACTTCGCTTCCAATCCCAAATCCGAATGGTCTGGTCCATGGAGAAAGATGCGAGGACCGCACCGTCAGGGGAGAAGAGTATCGAGTTGATGAGACCCGAATGGCCTTGCAGGATATTGACGCAGGCATTCTCAGACAAGCTCCAGATCTGTATGGTCGAGTTGAGCAAGGCCAGAGCTACAAATTTCGAGTCGGGCGAGAAGACCAGTCTTTTGACGTCCGACGGAAGGTTATCGAAAGAGGACAAGCATCTGCCAGTTGCGGAGCTCCAGATCTGGACTGTCCTGACCGAAGCCGTGGCTATCGTTTCTGAATCGGGAGAGAAGGCGGCGACTTCGATGTTTCCTGGGCCTTCCCCGGTGTCGTCTATTAGCTCACACAGAAGCGCGCCGCTGTTTCGACCCCAAACGTGCATGGATTTAGAGCTCCAGGAGTGACCGCCTCGGCCATAAACATCATAATAGAAGTATGCCAGCACCAGATCCGAATCAGGTGAGACCATGGCCCTTTCATAGCGATCAAGCGTAAATAAGGACTGGCCTGTGCCGGAATTCCAGATCTTGGTTGGTATGCCATTGCCGTACGAGACAATAGTCTTGAGATCAGGCGAGAAGATAGCTTCACGAACCATGCCGCCCGGTGGCATGAGTTCCTGTACGCATGCTCCCGTGTCCCGGCTCCAGGTGTATATGGCCATATCACTCGATACCGCCGATAGGAACCTGGAATCGGCCGAAAAGGCCATTGAGGAGATCTCGCCGTTATCCGCTATCAACTCGTGCACGCAAGCCCCTGTTGCCAGGCTCCAGATCCGGATGATTCCATTGATAGCAGCCGCCGCTACGACCTCTGCATCCGGAGATAGGGCCGTAGCACATATGGGAGCACGAGTGCCTTTGAGCTCGTAGATGCACTCGCCAGTGTCCCAGTTCCAGACGCGGACGGCTCGATCCAAAGAAGCTGAGACAAGGATTGACGAATCCAGTGAAAAGGCCACAGCGTTGACCGGAGCTTGGTGACCTTCCAGCACCCTCAAGCACGTGTCCCAGTCGGGCTCCACTGATGGTGCCAGAGTGATCCATGGGGGGACCTGACTCCTGAATGCTTGTCTGATGGGGCTGTTCTTTGGCGCAAATACCAATGCAGAGGAATACACTTGCAGCGGAGCGAGATTGATGCCAGTCGCGTTGGAAACAAGGAAACGCATGGCATCGGCGAGGAATTCAGAAAGTCGTTGGGCATTCTGGGATTGCGACTGCGACTGAGACTGTAAGGTGTTAGTGAGGAGTCGGGGAAAGTAGCGTGAGCGCATACCAGAGCTGTCTGCAAGTTGGTGATCAGCTGCGAAACTTGCCACGCACGGTCGATCAAGGTCAAAGCCTCGATCCAGACCAGGAAATGGTAAGTCAAGAAGTCATAGACGAGCATAATATCCTCCTCCTCGAGGCCGGCTAACTCCTGGTGGTACACCCAATGCAGACATGCGTACTGCACCACACCCGGCAAACGCTCGTCGATCAGTTTTCGATCCATGTCCGAGCGGCGAGTTCCGGGATTTTGGACTGTGTAGATGTCAGGCTTGAGGTGATTTCGCATCAATCCGAAGCAGCGTCTGGCCAAGTTCCTTGAGACAGCCTTTTCATCAATCCAGAATGGGTTCTGCGCGCGAGTCGCCGTGTCGACGAGGTAATCTCTGAATGACAAGTGCAGCGTCCTAACTGGGGCATCTGGGGATTTTGGAATGCTGAGAACTGAGTGAAGCATATCAAGCCTGTCGTCGATTGTGCTTTGTGGGATGTCGATGAGTCGTGATAACGTGATGGTAGAGAGAGGACTGGCGAGGGTGACGATAGCACCGACTACTCGGCGAAACTCTTCAATGATGTGTTGCCTCTCATCAGCAGATGCATCGGCTAGCTGCTGACTTAGCACTGGTGAGTAGATGATGTGCATCTTGGAAGCGCCTCTCCTGTTCTGGTGTTGCAAGACCTTCTCCAACTGTCGGGCAGGGCTACCGTGTCTACGATCATTGATGAAACGACATATAGTTGCTGCAAAAATGAAGAGAGGAACAGCGCTTTCGGTGAGTGATTGGATCTCGGCAGGCTTGGGCCAGTTTGGTGGTAGTTGACGGTTTTTGGTGACGGAGGAATTCCACCCTGTCCGAATCTCGCTGAGCTGGTATTGGAGAAAAAGAGAAATGTCGCGCTCGACGACGCGACGGGGGATCTCGTGGAGGATACAGTCTTGCCACCTGCCCTCGACAGCGCTGAAGCCAAGTCGCACTGGCAGCTCTGGTCGACTTGTGACAAAGACTCGGAGTCGTGGGCGTTGGACATCTCGAGTTTGCGAAAAGAGGTTGATGATGAGTTTGATATCCTCGTCTCGTTCGCATTCGTCCAGGGCATCGATGACAATGACGAGTGGTGTCCCATCTCTGAAGAGGTGGGCGCAGGCGGAGAAGGCGTCGAGGATGAGCGTCTTGAACTGTACTTGCGCCGCCTTTCCGACAATGGTAAGGTCGGAATCGAATCTCTCCTTGATCTTCGGGCCCAGGGCAGGCTGACTGAGGGCCAATTGGCGTGCTATCGTGGTGAAGAGCTTGGCCAAGTTGCCTCGATCTGTCTCGCCTCTCTTGAAGAAGAAGTTAGCGCCAAGCAGACCGTGGCTGGCAAGTGAACGGGCAATCGTGCGCGATATGGTCGACTTTCCCGTCCCCGCCATACCATTGAGCCAAAATATTGTTTTGCCATTGGGATCGTGGATCCAATTGTTTATGTGGTTGAGGAGTTCGACTCGGGTGTTTTGTAGACAGGTTGGGTTATGTTGTTCAGCTCGGGAGTCGAAGGAAGCACCGTCTGCGAAAGGGAGTCGGTCAATCGCTATTCTCTGTCGATCAACCTCCATTCTCCGTCGGTCGACTTCTACTCTTCGTCGGTCGTTCTCCGCTTTGTCGTCCATTTTGAGGATCACGTCGCTGTTAGGCGCGGGTCAGCCCGAGTCTAGTTGGACGGGTAGGGAC